>WNGS01155500.1:0-14967 GCA_020271785.1 Procambarus virginalis
GGTCTATACCTGCGATAGAGTATTTCGTTCTCCATAAAGAACCCAGGAACACTGTCGGATTGGGTTTCAGCCTGAAAGAATAATGGTGTCAATGTAAGATCATCTCTCTGTAACTTACGGAACTCCACCGCGGTCAGGTTAGGGGGTAGTTTCGAAGGGTCCTGAGGGACAGCGGTAGCAGTAGAGTCGGCTGGCTGTGGACGTGCAGCTTGAGCACGGGTGGTCACCATAACAGGAGGAGAACCTTCATCACTCTCTTGAACCTTTACTGGGAAATGTTCAAAAATCGGGTTATCCACCACAGAGTTGCTTACCTTGGATATGTCCTTGACGATCAGGTTGTTTGGTTGTTGGTCTTCTGCCAAGTCGTTGCCCAGGAGAAGTTGCACTCCAGGCATGGGAAAAGGCTTTTCCCTGACGGCGACTTGGACTTCACCGGTCACGAAGGGACAATCCAGGTAAACTCGGGCAAGTGGATAAGGAGTTGTAGCAGTAAGGTCAGTGATGAACACAGTCTCTCCTGTGTAGGCGACGTTGGGCACAGCCGATTTCAAAACGATCGATTGTAGAGCCGCTGTGTCCCGTAGGATCTTAAGTCCGAAACGTCCCTCTGAATCTGAACCGTGGGTAGAGATAGTTCCTGGATATAGATGCTTGGTAAAGAGAGAGAGATCATTAGCATGAACACCAACATTCATTACAGGCTTACCGGACTTAGGGTGAGTAGTTTTAGACTTAGGGGGTTCGACGTTACCTTTAGATTGGGACTTACCACATTTGTCAATGGTGTGTCCATATAATCGACAATACCTGCAGTACAGTTGAGAGGTACCTTGATCTGGGCTCGCTTTCTCGTAACTGTACCAAGACTTCTTGCTGGTAGGATCTGGAGTCAGCCGGTGGATGAGGCTGTAAGTGTCAGCTGACTTCGCACACTTCACTAACTCCGTCTCTTCCTTGTCTGCTAAGTATAGGCGGACAGGAGGAGGTACACGTCTCAAAAATTCTTCAACCAGTATGAGGTTGACAAGTTCTGAAAAAGTAGAGACATGTGCTGCCTCCAGCCATTTCATGAAATATCTTTGTTTGGTGTTAGCAAATTCTAAGAAGGTGGTGGTACTTGCCTTGACGTAGTCACGAAACTTTCGTCGATAGCTTTCGGTGGAGAGAAGGTAGGCGTCCAACACAGCTTGTTTCAGGGTGGTGTAGTCGTTTTCCGAAGCCAAAGTGCTGAGTGTGACTGCTGCTCTACCTGTTAAATGTACTCTGAGAAGGGTAGCCCATTGGTCGTCAGGCCAATTAAGTTGAACAGCAAGGGTCTCAAAAGTGGTAAAGAACACATCAACCTCCGTTTCGAGGAACGGGGGCATTAACTTACTTGCATGGGAGATATTGAAACTGGGAGGAAGACTAGCTGCCGCTTGTTGGAGTTGAGCTTGGTGTGCAGCGTCCCTCGTGAGTTCTCGGTTACGACATTCTAGCATTGCTTCTGCCTGTCGTTGGTCGTGTTCCCGTTGTATCTCTAGTCGCTGTTGGTATAAGGCCAACTCACGTTCTTGCTGTCCTTTGAGGAGTAGGGCCTCCCTTTCACTTTCTTCCTTCCGGATGGCAGCTTCACGCTCTCTGATTGCAGCTTCACGCGTTTGTTCTTCCTTTCTGAGGGCAGCTTCACGCTCTCTGATTGCAGCTTCACGCTCTCTGATTGCAGCTGCTTCTTGTTGTTGCTGTAGCTCGATCTTGGCAAGTTCCAATTTGAGCTTTATCGCTCTCAAGTCATCTTTATCTGAAATAATGTACTGTTCATGAGTAGAAGAATCTATAATATCTTCCTCAGCAAGGTGATCCAGTATCATATTATTAATGGCAAATTTGTTGGCTCCATCAGGAACTTCTAAGTGATACTCATGTGCAAGAGTTAACAAATCGACCCTCTTAGCGTGACGTAAGGTCCCTATTTCACTTTCTGGATTTGCTATGAAAGCTTGTAAGCGGAACATGGTGAAAATATAGCAAAACAAAGGAGATGAATATAGTGAGAATATGGTGAGTGTCAGAAACAGGAAACGTGGCAACTGATACCTATCCTGTGGGGAATTATTAATAATTAAAGTAAATTCAAGATGGTAAATGAATAAGGTCGCAGGAAATCTTGTACCTGGTACTCACTATGGGAGGATAAAGGCAAGAAAATCCTACTAATTAGTGAAAACTAAGTTTAAAATACAAGTGAAACACTAAATGGCTTCAAAATAAATGAGGTAGTCCAAAAAATGTAGTCATACCTTGCCAAGTCACTATAGAACATAAGCAATGGTACCCACTGAAATTGAATATGGTATTTACAGAATTAGCGAACTTTGTGCTCAAAAGAAAGAACGCCAATTCCCTACCTTTGGTAAATACCATCAGTCTGACCGACGAGTAGGGGTGCGAGTGTCAACTGGTGACGAGAACTATCGGCGAGGTCCCAATTCGCCAATAATAGTTCGTGCTAGAGGATCTAAAGCCCTCTTTTTCCTCCTAGAGTCGGATTGCAGGACTTGGGTGCTATTGACCCGGAGACAGACCACAGTACCAGGGTACCTATGTGATAATCTGTCAAAAAGTGAGAAATATTGGGGACAAAGATGTTAAACACGGAGGATAACACGGAAGGGGGAGACGACCAATTAAGAGTATGACTGCGGCCTACAGTCACCACGTAATCCAAAGTTGTCTCACTCTCACCATATGCTATTCCCGTAATGTACAATATACACAGCACCATATAAAATAAAGAATGATTAATGTGAATAATGGAAGCAAGGGAAATAAGAGCCAAGTGTGCTTACCACAATTACCAATACCTGAGTGAAGCTCCGTGGACAGGCCCCCATTTATATGTGACGGTAACGAGTTGGAAATGGTGGTCGGCAGTCTTCCAACTAGCAGGTGTCAGTGCTGGGCCACATATAATATATAAAAAAAAGAAAAGGAAAAAAAAGAGAAAAAAAAAGAATGACTGCGTGATTGGTAATCTGTGGTAAGGTCGGAAATCGAAAGACAATAATAAAAACTGGATTTTAATAACAATAAAAAAACACAAATTGAAACAAATGCAAAATCTTGGCTTACTGGTAAAAAATAAAAACAATATAAACATGAAAATAGATTACGTTAATGGGGAGGAGAATTGACATACAAAAGTAAGTAAAATATGAATGCTGGAATATATGCACTAACTATAAACCTCTATTTGACCACACAAGGTGAGTCACTTAGGAGTTCACAGCTTGCGAGCACACAATATTCTGGCTGGCAGAAACGCAAGGGACTCCAACAATAACTGGTGAGGTCTTGTGATTGGCGGGGAGCCGGAGTGGAGTGTTGGTTGGCGGCCAATGAGGAAGCTGGATGGTCGCAAGTCGCTAGTTAGGCAGTGGAAGGGTTCGGCGCGTCGACCAGGTGCTGGAGTGGGGGGAGGAGGGAGTTGCTGGTACGTGTGGCTATCATATACGTTTAGCCACTACAAAACGTATCTTGTATATTGATGAGGACAGGAGTGATTCGCAGAAATAGCAGGCTAAATCTCTGATAAGAGATTATCGTCACAATATATATATATATATATATATATATATATATATATTATATATATATAATATATATATATATATATATATATATATAATATATATATATATATATATATATATATATGCGAACAAGCCTGAATGGTCCCCAGGACAATATGCGAATGAAAACTCACACCCCAGAAGTGACTCGAACCCATACTCCCAGGAGCAACGCAACTGGTATGTACAGGGATGCCTTAAACCGCTTGACCATCACGACCGGACATAAGGAAGTGATAGCCTGAGCTATATGAACCACTTCCCCGCCGGCACTTGGATGGTTATCTTGGGCATAGCATTTTATCAAATCACCTCATTTTTTGGGGCAACACATGAGGAACACAAATGCGAACAAGCCTGAATGGTCCCCAGGACAATATGCGAATGAAAACTCACACCCCAGAAGTGACTCGAACCCATACTCCCAGGAGCAACGCAACTGGTATGTACAGGGATGCCTTAAACCGCTTGACCATCACGACCGGACAAAAGGAAGTGATAGCCTGAGCTATATGAACCACTTCCCGCCGGCACTTGGATGGTTATCTTGGGCATAGCATTTTATCAAATCACCTCATTTTTTGGGGCAACACGTGAGGAACACAAATGCGAACAAGCCTGAATGGTCCCCAGGACAATATGCGAATGAAAACTCACACCCCAGAAGTGACTCGAACCCATACTCCCAGGAGCAACGCAACTGGTATGTACAGGGATGCCTTAAACCGCTTGACCATCACGACCGGACAAAAGGAAGTGATAGCCTGAGCTATATGAACCACTTCCCCGCCGGCACTTGGATGGTTATCTTGGGCATAGCATTTTATCAAATCACCTCATTTTTGGGGCAACACGTGAGGAACACAAATGCGAACAAGCCTGAATGGTCCCCCAGGACAATATTCCTTTTGTCCGGTCGTGATGGTCAAGCGGTTTAAGGCATCCCTGTACATACCAGTTGCGTTGCTCCTGGGAGTATGGGTTCGAGTCACTTCTGGGGTGTGAGTTTTCATTCGCATATTGTCCTGGGGACCATTCAGGCTTGTTCGCATTTGTGTTCCTCACGTGTTGCCCCAAAAAATGAGGTGATTTGATAAAATGCTATGCCCAAGATAACCATCCAAGTGCCGGCGGGGAAGTGGTTCATATAGCTCAGGCTATCACTTCCTTATGTCCGGTCGTGATGGTCAAGCGGTTTAAGGCATCCCTGTACATACCAGTTGCGTTGCTCCTGGGAGTATGGGTTCGAGTCACTTCTGGGGTGTGAGTTTTCATTCATATATATATATATATATATATATATATATATATATATATATATATATATATATATATATATATATATATATATATATATATATATATGTCGTACCTAGTAGCCAGAATGCACTTCTTGGCATACTATGCAAAATCCAATTTGCCTAATAGGCCGAGTAATTTTCTTTTTTTCATCAAATTGTTTCCAATTGGTTTATTTGAATTATTATTATATTATATTAAGAACATAAATTATTGACTTAGTTATGTTAGTTTAGGTTAGGTTAGGTAGGGTAGGGTAGGTGAGGTTCGGTTATATATATACGTTAGTTTTGACTCAAAATTTAAAAAATGAACTCCTATATAGTGAAATGGATAGCTTATTCATTTCATAAGAAAAAAATTTGTAAAATATATAAATTTACGAAAACTTAGCTTATTAGGCAAATCGGGCCTTGCACAGTAGGCCGAGAAGTGCGTTCTGGCTACTAGGTACGACATGTATATATTTATATATATATTATATATGTATATGTTTGTTCTTGTTGGGTATCTGGGGCTTGAACTCAGAAATTAAATTATTTAATTATTGTATTGAAATAACTCGAAGGACCACCCGCTTTTGAGAAAAGAGGGAAAACAAATAAAAGTGATCATTAAAATGACACTAGAGAACCAGTGTCTATGGAAACTCATTTAATAAATAATCACTTGAAATAAATGAAGACTGTAATTATTAATTAAAGCCAAAGCCTCAAATATCAACATTGGGGGGTTATTTCTAGAAGTTCATATATATCTAGGAACCAGTGTGGTTCGTCACTAGTTCATTGTTGGGTTAATAATATGGTAAATCTAACTACAATATATTCAAATATATGGTAATCAAATTATAATTATAATCATTAATCAACATTAATCACTGAGCATAAATATTGAGCACAGTTAAAACAAACATTAATTACCAACTCTGGCAATATTCATTCTATGGAAATTGCTATATGAATTATAGAAGTGATAATCAAATTGAATAAATTTATAAGAAAAATGTGTCTTAGCTGTAAGACGATTTCTAACGCCAGTTCATCATTCGTCCTCGTGGTCACGGAATCCCCATAGAGAAATAACTCGAGGTAAATAACACGATTGATGAGAATCTTGCTGGCACCTCAAATACACGCTGTAATACAAGAAATATAAAGTAGCAATTGACTAGGCTACAAATTACGTTCAGATATTCATGAAACTGAGATGGGTGATAAACATAACTAACATGTTATTTTTGATGTTCATTCTTCATGACGACAAACTACTCACAAAGGTACTATCTACTTTGATGCATCAAACAGAGTAATACTTATGAGCGTAACCGAGTACTAAGGTCTGCCGAAATTAGCGTCTGCCGGACTCAATGTTCACTGCTGTGCACACTTAATTACGGGTCTTGGTATTAATTGTAGACGCGTTATTAACTGCTGAGGCACTAGAGAACACATAGGCAAGTAAATTTCACTTATTAACTGGGTATCAACGTAATTCTTGTCGATAAGAATTCCCAGCAAATGCCATGTGCTTCTCCCACGCTGCCTCGTGAGCAAGCCTTGTTGATGTAATGGCGTCGCCGCCTTCCTCCCTCCCCGCTCTCGCATTCACCACGGAACAAAATCCTCAGAGGAATCGACCGGGTAGACAAGGACAAACTATTCAACACTGGGGGGACGCGAACAAGGGGACACAGGTGGAAACTGAGTACCCACATGAGCCACAGAGACGTTAGGCAGACAAAAAAAAATAACAGTAAATTAGATGCGAGCTGTGATTTGAAAACTGAAGATGGGTGATGTGTGGGTTATTGTGTGGGCTCGGGAGATATGATCATCACATATAAGTTTCACAAAGAAAAATGATAAGCTAGGAAAGGTTCGTATATTTAACACACAAGACATCCATGCAGTAGTGAGATTTCCTTTGATGGCTGTGCACGTGACAATGAAAAAATAAAGTGTAAAGATGTTTCAGAGTGGTATTTTAGTCGAGAAATTATACAAAATTGTGTTTATTGTCTAGTGAGAGGCGGAACAAGAGACCAAGAGGTAAATTTCGTGATCACACAGTTAACAAAAAATATTAGAATTTGTAGGTATGTAGTGATCATGTCTCCCCAAACTCTTCTGTGCATATTTCACAAAGACATTCTTCCTGACTCACCACTCTTAGTTTGTGGGCTAGTGACACACCTTTGTTTAAAATTAAATCTACAAAGCTTCACATTTACAAAAATGTTATTTGGTCATCAGATAGGAAGATGATTTTCCACGTTGCGTTACGTAACGATATAATGTGTTACAAGAACTAAACAGGGCTGTGGTAATATTTTTTAATTGTGTTTGGATGTAAAGGCTAAACATGGTTTACATTTTCAATAATGCTAATTGGTCAACAGAAAAGATGATTTTCACGTTACGTTACAATGTGTTACAGGGGCTAAAACTGGTAGACAGTAATATTATATGGTATGAGATGTAAAGGAGATGGACTAAGTCAAACTTCATTTAAAAATGTTATTTTGGTTTGTAGAAATTTGATTTCGCGTTACGTTACAATGTGTTACAGGGGCTAAAAACTGATAGACAGTAATATTATATGGTATGAGATGTAAAGGAGAAGGACTAAGTCAAACTTCATTTAAAAATGATATTTTGGTTTGTAGAAATTTCATTTCGCGTTACGTTACAATGTGTTACAGGGGCTAAAAACTGGTAGACAGTAATATTATATGGTATGAGATGTAAAGGAGATATTGTGTTTGGCTAAATGGGGATCGCATATCAATATGATATTCGGACAGAAAGTTACTCTTACTCTTAAAATGATATTTAGGCAATGAATGATGTTAACATGTTGGTCACGCTACATTAATAATATTTGGGCAACGAATGATGACAACGTGTTTGGTCATGATATGTTACAAAGTTATAAAGGTGAGTGTGATGGGGAATCGAAAATTGACATTAGTGTTCCATCCTCTGGTGAGCTAGATGCTATGTCTCACCAAACTGAAGCCGTGTATTTCACTAATGACTCAACTCGAGAGTGAAGCAGTCTATCCCATAACATATTAGAGTCTTCAGTCCGCTTTGCTGTTTGACTTACTGAGTTACTGAGTGATGGTAGAAGCTAGGAGAAATGTAGAGAGAGACTACATGGTTAAGGAAATAATGGATGTGATAGCATGTGTCGTCGGATGTGAGTGTAGGTTAGCCGACATAAGAGCATGTGTGCGTCGGCCACAGCTGGCCAGACGTCTGTCACACTTCAAGAGGTGTACCGCTAGAATGCTCGTTCGCTCATTTACTCGAGACACCTATTAAGATGTAAAATGTTTCCCTCATTCAGTAAAACGCGATACGTAACGATATAATGTTATTTGGATTGCAGAAAGATGATTTGCGTTACAATGAGTTACAGAGGGCTAAACTGTCACACTGTCAGTAGACTCTGTTTTTTTTCTGCTGGAACCACGATCACTAATGGCTGATGAGCGCGAAGGACGATGGATAGTGAAAAAAAAAAACTCGCGCTAGGGGGAGACACAAGGTCCGACCCTGACGAGATGGAATGAGTAGACACGCGCACATTTTCAAATTATATTTATTTGGATAGTGAAAAGTTTGTTTGGATAATGTAGGTCCGAGTTCAAGGCAGCTTGAACTCGTGGATAATGAACAAGTCAATTTAACACTGTTCACATTTCAATATTCAGACAACTGACCGAAAGTCGCTCGTTACTCTTAAAATGATATTTGGGCAAAGAATGATGTTACCAGTCGAGCCGGTCGGCCGAGCGGACAGCACGCTGGACTTGTGATCCTGTGGTCCTGGGTTCGATCCCAGGCGCCGGCGAGAAACAATGGGCAGAGTTTCTTTCACCCTATGCCCCTGTTACCTAGCAGTAAAATAGGTACCTGGGTGTTAGTCAGCTGTCACGGGCTGCTTCCTAGGGGTGGAGGCTGTTACCAGATCGTTCGCTACGGCTCGTAACCCTGTACAGCATTAAAGAAACTTGTTGTCTAAGGTCATAGAATTGCTGTAATATAGAGTGGGTCACCAGTGTAACCACATGATTGGCACAAGCACAAGTAAGGTATTTATCCCTTAGGACTAAGAAATATACATATAAAATATCAATATATATATTTTAACAATATAGTCAGTAGTATTAATCATAAATACAGAAGGACAAAATGATATATAAAACAATTTGAAGTATTTTCTCCCTTATAAAAATTATGTATGGCAAAACAAATATATATAACAGACTTATCTTCTACAGATGTTAGCTCTCCTGCCCCAGACGAGTTACTGACTACTTAACTGGCGGGAGCCAAAAACATTGCTTCTGCCCCGCGAAAAATTGCCAAACTAACATTATTTAATTAAACTTACATGGAGCAAAATAATGTGACAAGAGTAATCTTAAAGTAACTTAGTAAATGGTCAGAATAACATGCATAACAAAAATGATGTAATTATTAATACATGCAGTAATTAAAATAAAATAACAAAAGGAAATATTAGGCAACGCTCCCCCAACATCAGGACTAAAAGTTTCTCACGGAATGTTGCCTCTCAATGTTCAAACAATTACAGAATTCCCATCAGTGATTCCAACTGATGATCATAGATAAAACCACTTTCCCACGAAATCAACCGTGAAATAACAAAGGGCCATTACTCGTTCCCACGGGTGGAAAAGTTAGGCTTAATTCAACATATAAATCAGGCACACATATCTTACATACAAGTAAAGAATATTTAGATGTACATATAATCAGATAAAACAAGATATATATAAGTACAAATTAATGTAGAAGTACAAATTAATGTATTTAATTACGTAGCTTATAGAGGTACGTAACACTTCCACCTCCAAGAAAAAAAATGCAATGGATTGAAGATCAATGGCATTTTTTCTTAAAGAAAAATCATGTGACACTTGATTTATGGTATTAATTTCACCAAACATATAAAAGCAATAAGGATACATTCCTGGACAAAAATGAAAACACTCCAAATATATTCTTACATGAAACTCAGAAATTTCAGTCTTATGACTATGTTCTACATATGTTTCACTGGAGTATGCAAATTTATCTCTCCAGGGTACTATCTCATTTATTTCACTTTGTTTCAGATCATATTTCACACACATATCAACAACATTATCATCATCAGCATGAATAGAATTGTCAATAAAGGTAGCTGCTTTCACACAGACATCACCGCAATTATTCTCTACATCTTTTTCTACTATTTCTCCGAGATCAGTCTCATATTTCAATATGATCCATTTTCTACATGGTGGAATTTTCCAAGACAGACTCCATTTTCCATGAGCTGAACTGCTTGATTGAAGCTGACTGGATGTAAAGTAGATGTGGGACTTCTCCTGGGAATGCTCTGACAAAAGCATCTGCTCCTCATCACTCTTGATCCTCTGTGGGACACATACTCTCGCCCAATGGATACTAAAATTAGAGAAATTAGCATTAAACTTCACAATTATGTATAATATTTCCCCATTCATAGAACCTTCAGCAACACAACACACCGACTTAGCAAACCTTTGGCCTTGAAACCAAGAAATACAACCAAAGATAAGTGCAAAGACTACCTTGCACAGGCATATGCCTAGGCACCATATCTCAATCATGACTCTGAAGACAAGTTCACAATTGCTGAGGGTGAACTTGAACACAACACACACTTTCATCAACCATCTAGTCTTCCAAAAGACTAACAAGAACATGCCGAAAACTTGACAACCCTCACCATCACTTCCCAAGTGATTTACGTCTGATGACAAACAATCAACCAAGAGGTTTAAGGGTCTTAACATCTTGAAGACGCACAGCAGATTACCTGGGAAACACCCAAGGACAATCTGTAACCCTTCACAGTTATTAACACAATCTAGGATAACCTTATCCCCCAACTTGAAATACACACCTGGAGCCTCAAACACCTGCTCCCAAGTATGATTAAATCCTTTACCACCAATATGACTCTGAAAGTCAACCCCACACTTGAGTGGAACATACACGTTGTTCACTACTCTTGCATCAAAATAAACTGGATCTGAATATAGAGACACTGCTCTAGCATAACTCACCACTTCCTCAGAACAACTGGATGCACAACCTACTTGAGTAAACTCTCTCTGCTCAACCACAAGGCTGGACAAAGATGTCCCACAGTCCATTACTTCACAAGAGAATGGCTCCTGCAGAATAAAAGTAGATTTCAACATTCTACACACACTCTGACTCAATTTACACAATGAGAAATACTTACTCCACATGGAATAAAAATCACAACCCACAACTCTCTGCAACTTAGATCCGAATGATACTTTACTACTCTCAATGGTTTTACCAAAAGTTCCTCCCATGACATCTGGAGCTGCTTGGAGTACTGTCTGCTCACAATCAATAAAACTACTAAGTGGGGTCACAGCCTCACAGACAACTGAAGAGGGAGGCTCAATGGGTCTCCATCTACTCGACAGAAACTGATCCTCGGGCTGATTTCCCACACTCTCCAGAACTGGATCTACAGTACAGACTGTCTCCTTGCTTCTCTCTGAAATCTTAGGGTCAGTTCTACTCAATGCACATAAATTAAAGGAATCTGAAGCGAGCGGGCAAGTAACAGGTAATTTGACCTCCTCCCCTATACTATCAACTTGACTAGGGTGAGGCGGGGCCTCTACAACAGACTTACTCTCGACAACTGATTCTAAACTTGGAGTGAGCGGGAATACTTCTGCCAACCCGACATCTTGTCTTAAACCATTCACTTGGCTAGAATACAACAGAGTCGTGGCTTTTAAGTTTCTCTCAACTCCTGGCACAACGTTCGTAGTGAGCGGGCAAGACACTGGTACATGGACATCCTTTCCCAATTTATTGGAATAAAGCAGAGTCATAGCATCAGGCTTACTCTCAACAACTAAATCGGCCACACAGGAATCTGGAACAACCACATCCCACTTCTCCACTGAAGGGGTACTGGTTACTGGAACAAATGCTTGAGTAACAACAGTAGAACTGACAACTGGATTTATAATAGTACTGACATCAGCACAGGTAGGATGGACAACACCATCTACTACAACAGGTTCATTCATAGAACTAACTTCAGCACAGGCAGGATAAACATGATCTGCAACTGGCTGTTTACACAAACGGGGATCATTCTCACCCACAACATGATTTATGGCCACATCATTACCCAATATAACATCCACACCTGGGATGGGCAACTGTGTACAAACACCCACAGTGCATAAACTCGGTGTAATGGTGGATCTTAAAGTAACATTTATCAGAGGTACAGTTTGACATCCTGCAACACTCTGAAGAACAACAAATTTTCCAGTATCTCTCTTTTCAACATTAGAAAGTATACTAGATGAGATTAAGGTTTGGGAAGCACCAGTATCACGAAGAATATTCACCGGCTTCCACTTTCCATCAACACACAAAACTTCACCTGAAGACATATATGGTGAATACTGTTTCACCCAATTGGGGTTTACAGTTACATGTTTATTAGTAAATTTATTTTGCACACCTCTACAATAAATGAGACCAGTTGGTCGTAACTCAGGGTGCAAGATAAAACAGGAATTAATTCCATGGCCTTTTTTCTTACAATGGGAACAGGACCTTACAGTGGACACACCTGTAGAACCAACTGTAGGTTTAGAATTAACCTTATTAATATTTGACATTCCTGACAATGAAGTAGCAGGATTAGGTTTTGTAAGAAAAGAGCTCATGGGAGTAACTGGAGCATTAGGACTGGAGGGATTCTGATAAGGAGTTCTGTGAGCATTATGATTTACTTTACGATTAAACTTAGGTGAAGTGGCCGTAAACTGGGCCTTAGTCAACAACTCATGCTCATCAGCGAGCTTTGACAGCTCATAAATGTCTGTTACATTCTTTTGTTCTGCCATATAAGTAGATAATTTGTCTGGGAGACAAGACAATACTTCTTCCATGATAAGAAGATTCTTTAAAGCATCAAACTCTGTGACTGAAAGTGACTTTAACCATCTGTTGCAATAGTTCGTCTTTTGACGAGTAAAATCAGCTATTGTCTGATCACTTACCCTCCTTAGGTTTCTAAATTTTTGCCTGTGTGCCTCTGGATTTAATTGATAAGCATTTAAGATGCTTTTCTTTACAAATTCATAATCAAAACTATGAGCGTCAGGTAGGGATGTAAAAACCTCCTGACTACGCCCCTTAAATTGAGACTGCATAATTGCTACCCATTGATCCCTTGGCCAGTTCATACTGATGGCAATCTTATTAAAATGTGCAAAGAAAACCTCAGGATCCTCCTCATTAAACTTGGGTAATTCTATATATTTACTCATCCTTATGGGATTATTATCATTATTAATTGAAACATTACTAGAATTTCCATGCCCAGCTGCCATACGCTGTGTTTCAAGCCTGATATTAGTGTCAGCCATTTGTTGTTGAATCTCTAATTGTTTAGTGTGTTCTTCGGCTTGTTGCTTCCGGGTTGCTTCCAGTTGCAACTCAATTAAAACTCTCTGTTTTGTGCCTCAACTTCTAAACGTTTAGTCTCAAGCTCTAATAATGTCTGTTGCTTTTGAGCCTCAATCTCTAATAATTTTTGTTGTCTTGCAAATTCTTGGCTTTTTCTTGAGCCTCAAGTTTAGCATACGTTACTTGTGCATCTAACTCAAGACGCCTTAAAAGCAATTTTGATCACTTGTCTCTTCTCTAACTTCCTCCAGACATTTCTTATCCTAATTCTTGCGAAAAAAACAGCGACAACACTTGATCCTCCATCGTGATTAACACTTGGCACTTGATTCACACATAATAATAAAACACACTGGCACTGCACTTCACTTCACTGTAAAATTTTCACCACACTGAAAATTCGCTTGGCCTCACTGCACAAACAAAAGTTATAGGATGACTTACCTCAAAATCGTGAAACGTTGTTACTTGACACACAGGAAGGCTTGCATGGCACATGGAATAGTTAATAGCAGAAAACACACAAGACACTGGTACCTAGGAAGGCAAGGTTAGATTAGCACAGTTAAGTTTAAGTGGGAAAAATATTTCCGGCACAGGCCCCCATAACTATGTTACCAGATCGTTCGCTACGGCTCGTAACCCTGTACAGCATTAAAGAAACTGTTGTCTAGGGCATAGAATTGCTGTAATATAGAGCGGGTCACCAGTGTAACCACATGATTGGCACAAGCAAAATAAAGTATTTATCCCTTAGGACTAAGAAATATACATATAAAAATATAATATATATATTTAACAATATAATCAGTAGTATTAATATAAACACAGATGGACAAAATGATATATAAAACAATTGAAGTATTGTCTCCCTTATAAAAATTATGTATGGCAAAACAAATATATATAACAGACTTATCTTCTACAGATGTTAGCTCTCCTGCCCCAGACGAGTTACTGACTACAAACTGCGGGAGTGAAAAACATTGCTTCTGCCCCGCGAAAAATTGCCAAACTAACATTATTTAATTAAACTTACATGGAGCAAAATAATGTGACAAGAGTAATCTTAAAGTAACTTAGTAAATGGTAGAATAACATGCATAACAAAAATGATGTAATTATTAATACATGCAGTAATTAAAATAAATAACAAAAGGAAATATTAGGCAACGCTCCCCCACATCAGGACTAAAAGTTCTCACGGAATGTTGCCTCTAATGTTCAACAATTACAGAATTCCCATCAGTGATTCCAATGATGATCATAGATAAAACCACTTTCCCACGAAATCAACCGTGAACAGACAAAGGGCCATTACTCGTTCCCACGGGTGGAAAAGTTAGGCTTAATTCAACATATAAATCAGGCACACATATCTTACATACAGTAAAGCATATTTAGATGTACATATAATCAGATAAAACAAGTATATATATAAGTACAAATTAATGTAGAAGTACAAATTAATGTATTTAATTACGTAGCTTATAGAGGTAAGTAACAGA
>WNGS01155501.1:0-10619 GCA_020271785.1 Procambarus virginalis
ATATAGATATATATATATATAAATCGTATATATATAATATATATATATATTATATATATATATATATATATATATTATATATATATATATATATATATATATATATATTATATATATATATATATATATATATATATATATATATATATATATATATATATATATATATATTTTATACCTAGAAGGGGTACCACCTCTGGTGCAAGTGTAGGGACCCATAGCCTCGGAGAAGAAAATAAAGAGTACTCAGAGAAGACCTTGTGGATCCTCACTGAACACTTTGATATTTTCTTCTCCTACCACCCCTATTCTTTTGGTATGTGTGTATATTTATCTAACTTTATTTGAAAATGTCATTACACAAAAAAGTTACAGTATTGATTACATGCAGGGTACAAGGCTGCTTGTCACAAGTTGAAAAGCTCCTCCAGCTCCTCAGATGGCGGGCAGGAACCATGGATGCAGTGAGCATTTCCTCTCTGGATTGCCACACTGAGGCGCTGAAAAAGAAAACTGGCAGCTCTAGGGTCTCTAGTTGTTTCGATTAGCTTAGACCCCAACTCCTTCAAAAAGCTAGCAGCACTTTTACCCCAGGCACCAAGTGTCTCTGAGGCAATGGGGACAAAATTGTAGTGGTGCTCAAGGTCTCTGTATTTACGTGACTTGGCCGCTTCCCGGTGATTGGCAGCTCCTCCTGCTTGAGTAGCACTGAAGTCAACATAGGTATTGGCTAAAGTTGAGACGCAAGTGTAGTCCCACACCAACTGTCTACCATTCTTCCAGGGGTTCACCGTGATTCCATCTGGGCGACCGACAGGCTCATTAGAGTTGTGGGACATTAGGTACCGGGGCTCTCTCTCTGCTGGACAGCCGGCTGTGGTAAGGCTTCTCTTAATAATGTCATTGACCTCGCCGTGTCTTGCATGCCATCCTCCTGTCCTTTGGCAGAGAAGGCCATGCCGTCCGTACCTGTCGGCCTCTGCCTCGCCGCAAATACACCTGTATTCGGTGTGGATTGGGGCAGCGAGACGGAGAGCCACGGCAATTCGGAGGGCCTGCGGTGTGAGACGGGTGCCGGTTGCTGACATTGGGATTGCTAATAGGAAATCACCTGCATGGGGAGCTGCTACTGCTCTAAGTCGGGCAGTGTCATGTGGTGTTGTCGCAGCTTCTAGCAAAGTCGCAGCTTCTTGGTCGGCAATGGGGCGATCCCAGCTGGATTGCTTATGGGCTTCAGAAGGCAGTGGTTGGGGTGCTGGTCCTGCGAGAGAGACCCATTTGGTTGTGCAGTCTGTGAAGCTGGGATCATGTACCCCTGCCTGTTGAACTAGGTGCTCAGGTAGGATTTCCTTCACCAAGTTGTCAGACCCCACTGAAGAGGACAGGAACGCTGGTACAGCAATTTGTGTTGCTGTGCGCACGCCAAGGCCCCCGAGTCTGACAGGAAGGGAGGCCTGTTTCCACTGCGAGTTGCTGAGGGAAAGATTGAGGGCTTTTTCTAGTGTTGATTTCAGCAAGCTGTCGTACTCTTCTAATTTAATATTGTTGAAAGATGGCGAACATCTTAGAAAGTAGGTCAGCCTGGGGAGGGACAAGCATCTGGTGATGAGGTAAAGTGCATCATGAGCATCGATGTCTTCAATCCTCTCGTTCATTCTCTTCAGGTCAGTGATCTTCTTACCAAGGACCTCGTCGATGGCATTCCTTCCAAGAGGAGCACCTAGGAGTGTGCTGTCCTCAGGGTTGGTTGTATGAATGTCAGGCAAAACAACCTTTATTTGCTCTATTATGTGCTGGTTGGTGGAGGTTATTTCGCACTTGGAAGGGTTCAGGGTGAGGCCTAGACTTGCTCCTTGCTCCTGAATTATTCTTATGTCGTCCAAGAGTGCGTCTGGGGAGCCGGCTAGAGTACCATCGTCCAAAACCAAATGTTGAGCTCACTGGACAGGTTATCGGTGACTTCCTTGATGACTAGGCAGAAAAGAAAAGGAGCAAGGGGGTCACCCTGTTGGACACCTTCTTGTGATTCGATTTCATGTTCCCCAAAAGCAGAGTTAGATTCTTGCTGTAGCATGAGTTTACAAACGGGTAGAGGGAAGGAAAAAGGCGATGAACCGCATTGAGTACTGCATCCCTTCTAACCAGATTGAAGGCATTTTTGAAGTCCAGCTTTATCAGAGCTTTTTCATCCGTAATGTTGGCAATGTAAGCTCTAGCTGCATGAGCCGCTGCCTCACACCCTTGGGGAATGCCAAACCCAAGCTGTTTTGGCTTCAGCATGTCGGCTGCTGCCTGACTAACTGCTTTAGCAGCAGCCTTAGCGACGAGACGCCGGAGTGAATTGCCCACAGCTATCGGTCTGATTCCTCCATCTTTTTTCCTCAGGGCACAGAGGGTAGCGCCAAAAAAGAGAGGCCGTATGGTCTCTGGTATGTTGCCAGCTAGACATGTGTTGGCGAATCTTGTTAGTTCCACCAGGAGGCCCTGTGCAATGTCTCCCAGTGCAGGGTTGAGCATTTGTTTGATGTGGTTGGGTCTTAGTCCTGTGAACCCACCTGCTGATCCTGGTGGGAAGGATAAAGCTGCTTTATGCACCATGGATTCGAGCACACACAGGGGTTCTGCTCTGGTGACACCGACTAGGGGAACACCGTCGTCACGAGGAGCTCTGGGTGGGTGTTTTTCCCTCAGGGCTTGTGCTGTATCGGCATCCCTGGTGGCAACTGTGTCTTCACTGGTGATGACTCTGATTGCCCCTATTGTGTTGCCTTCTTCTATTTTCTTGCTGACTGTTGCTCTCATTTTGGATGCCTCGGTTCTGCTGTTGATACCTTTCCTGCGGTGAGTGTTTTTGGCACGGGTGGGGAGGGGTGCCTGGTTGTCCTCTCTAGGAAAACTATTTATAGCCATAATGACTGAGGAAGCTAGAGATTTGTCTCTCCTTGCAGGGACAGCTAGACATATGTTTCCAAACAGGAGAAGGTTGCGCCATGCTTGGATGGTTCCGGGGGAGTCATTGACCTTTTTCAAGAGGCTGGATAGTTTGGCTGCTGCCTGGGGCCGGGCAGCTTTGGGGATGTGCTGCAGGTTCCAACCGATGTTGCTTTGATGGCTTCTAGTAGATTCTCAGTCGATATGAAGCTGTTGGAGGTGTTTTCCCTGACTGCTGGAGTGGGGCCTTGATTGATACCCTCTTTGGGAGGGCGCCACATACCCGGACAATTGGTTCCGTTGTGAGCATGCTTGCGCACATCTCCGTTACCCTTGAGTTTCCACACCTTGTCACACACTTGGCATGTGCCATACCTGTCGTCGCTTGATGGCTCCTCTTGGCTGAGAGAAGCCTGGCTGTCAGTCGTGACCTGCGACATCGGCGGGCGCTGGGCGGACGCTGGGCGGGCGGAGAGTGGGCGCTGGGCGGGTGCAGAGTGGGCGCTGGGCGGCCGCTGGGTGGGCGTTGGGCGGGCGCTGGGCGGCCGCTGGGTGGGTGCTGGGCGGCCGCTGGGTGGGCGCTGGGTGGGTGCTGGGCGGCCGCTGGGTGGGCGCTGGGTGGGTGCTGGGACGGCCGTAGCGTGAGGGGGTGGACACAGGAAGGTGACGGTCGCGGTTGGGGTGGGGTAGGGGGGTGTGACTCGTGGGTTGGGTGACAGTACACACTGGCGGGTATGGGGGGGGGGGGGTCAGAGGGGTGACACTAACACGTTTGTATAATTTCGTGATATATCACTGCACAATATCATACACTTGTAATATGGTTCACTGTGGACTCGATGCACTTAAGACACGATATCTGTTTCCCGAGAGCCGAGGTATCTATTTTTCAGGGATATTTTCATAAACACTTACACACTGGTCACCCCCTCGACTGACCGCACAACAACACCCCATCCCCCCACCCCCCACCCCCACCACCATAACCGAGGGAGCCCCTCAGGGCGCCCTTGTTGGCCCTCACTGCAGTTCAGATGATTCCACACTGCCAATCCACTTGTTTGATTGTTTTTGGTTGCGATAGTTCACCCTGGACACTTCCCGCCACTCTCACACCTTCCCAGGATGTTCACACTGCACACTGTTGAGTCTGGGCCCCGTGAGGTCAGGATGTCACAAGATAATGGCACATGGCCGGCAGAGCCTCCTCCCAGCGTCCGTTCCCTGTGGCGCCCACTTGCATATATATATATATATATATATTATATATATATATATATATATATATATATATATATATATATATATATATATATATATATATATTATATATATATATACATATGTTATTAAATATGACCGAAAAAGTAAGATTAATAATTCTAACACGAATTTTCTCAATTTTCCTTATGTTTGTTTTTACTGATGACGGTAAATTAAAAATCAATTCTCCAAAATTCATTCTTTATTTCTTAGTCTGACGCGACACTTGAGCGCGTTTCGTAAAACTTATTACATTTTCAAAGACTTTAGTTACACACACACAGAACAACTATAACTGAACAGAGTTTAAATACCTGCATTTGGGTGAGGTGACATGTTACAATGGTTTGGGGTGAGGTGAGAACAAACACAGAACACGAAACAATGGGTATAAGGGAAGAATAGATCTGTAACTGCAGAAGGCCTATTGGCCCGTATTTCTTGATGTTTCTATATTGGAGCGGAGTCTTGAAGTGGGTAGAATATAGTAGTGCGTTAATTGGCTGTTGATTGCTGGTGTTGACTTCTTGATGTGTAGTGCCTCGCAGATGTCAAGCCGCCTGTTGTCGCTGTATCTATCAATGATTTCTGTGTTGTTTGTTAAGATTTCTCTGGTGATGGTTTGGTTGTGGGAAGAGATTATATGTTCCTTGATAGAGCCCTGTTGCTTATGCATCGTTAATCGCCTGGAAAGAGATGTTGTTGTCTTGCCTATATATTGAGTTCTTTGGGGCTTACAGTCCCCAAGTGGGCATTTGAAGGCATAGACGACATTGGTCTCTTTCAAAGCGTTCTGCTTTGTGTCTGGAGAGTTTCTCATGAGTAGGTTGGCAGTTTTCTTGGTTTTATAGTAAATCGTCAATTGTATCTTCTGATTTTTGTCTGTAGGGATAACGTTTCTATTAACAATATCTTTCAGGACCCTTTCCTCCGTTTTATGAGCTGTGGAGAAGAAGTTCCTGTAAAATAGTCTAATAGGGGGTATAGGTGTTGTGTTAGTTGTATCTTCAGAGGTTGCATGGCGTTTCACTTTCCTTCTTATGATATAAGATATATTTAATAACATATATATACATATATATATATATATATATATATATATATATATATATATATATATATATATATATATATATATACGTATACATATATACATACACATACATATCTAATCACCTACACAAATACACACATCAATAATCTTTTGTGTCACAAGTGATCAACAAGAGGCTCACAACAGTCACTATACAAGGCACTTTACATCTATGGTGAGTCACACAGTTACTAGTCTTGCTCCACACCCACCCAACTGGGCGGTAGCTTTACAGTCATGTGCTCCACACCCACCCAACTGGGCAGCAGCTTTACAGTCATGTGCTCCACACCCACCCAACTGGGCGGCAGCTTTACAGTCATGTGCTCCACACCCACCCAACTGGGCGGCAGCTTTACAGTCATGTGCTCCACACCCACCCAACTGGGTGGCAGCTTTACAGTCATGTGCATGCATTACCTACAGTAAACAAATTTTGGATACTTCGCTAAGATTTCGAGCAGCACATCATTATGAATGAAGTACTTACACATTTCTTGGACACTATTGATGGTGTTATCTCTAAATTCCGCGATTTTTTCACATTCCATTATATAATGACGCAAAGTATGCGAATAGTTCTGCTGACAGAGTTTACATTTAGTCAAATCTACATCAGCAGATGTTACAAACTCCCAGAGGTACTTGTAGCCGAGCCTAAGCCTAGCAGTGGTAACATCTAGAAGTCTGCTAACATTATTGGATGACCCATAGACGTGCGGTTCTTCCTGCATAATAGGATGACGATAGATGGAGTAACTGGTGTGAATTTCACTTTGCCTCAAGTCTCCGAAATTTAGTTGATGTTCCTGGGATATTGCTGCCCTTAGGCTGCTCAAAGGCAGTCCAAGTTGGTAATCAATCCCCTCTTTACGAGCAAAAGTCTTGGCCAACTCATCAGTTCTCGGTGGCTATTTTTACATTATCATTTACAACTAACTTAAGTTAAATAACAACCAGTAAACAGACTGCTGTTTTCTAATTCTAGTTCAGGCACTTCCTGGGATAAAACGCGAACATTCCTTGAGGAACTGTGAGGTGCTTATCTGTTTTTCCTCGTAACGGTCCCAAAGCTTCCGCAAATGTTCCTGTTTCTCTTTATTGCCCTTGCGGCGATTGGACTTTAGCTTTTGATCAGAAACCAGTTGGTATTGCAAGGTTACCAGGGACGCCTCACGGTACAGTAAGGGGATTAAAATATATAAAGCCAAGTTGTCCCTCACTGCCCTTTGATTCAGACGCTGGTGCCATCCTTCTACGTCATTGTTGGTCCTCACCAGTCGTCTGAATGCACACCAGTTCCCCAATTCCCACACACTGTTGCACAGCCACGTATTTTTTATGTAATGAGTTAATTGTGTCGTTAAGGGTGGACTGCTAGCCGACTTTTCTAATTCAGCAAACGCCTTACAATTATGTAGTACATACGTACCACATAAGTACGTGTGTGTTACACACACACACACACCTTGTCAAGCACAAGACGAAGCTTGAAAAAGTTTAGTGGTATGCCAATAGGCTAGTCCCAGGTCTAAGAGACATGAGTTACGAGGACAGGCTGCGAGAAATGCACCTCATGACACTGGAAGACAGAAGAGTAAGGGGAGACATGATCACTACCTACAAAATTCTCAGAGCAATTGATAGGGTACATAAAGATAAACTGTTTAACACGGGTGGTAGGCGAACAAGGGGACACAGGTGGAAACTTAGTACCCAAATGAGCCACTGGGATGTTAGAAAGAACTTTTTCAGTGTCAGAGTAGTTAATAGATGGAATGTATTAGGCAGTGATGTGGTGGAGGCTGACTCCATACACAGTTTCAAATGCAGATATGATAGAGCCCAGTAGGCTCAGGAATCTGTACATCAGTTAATTGCCAGTTGAGAGGTGGGATCAAAGAGCCGTAGCTCGACCCTCGCAACCACAACTAGGTGAGTACACACACAAACACACACACGCACACACACACGTACACACACGTACACACACGTACACACGTACACACACACACACACACACACACACACACACACACACACACACACACACACACACACACACACACACACACACACACACACACACACACACACACACACACTAATACCTCTATTCACCTTGCAGTAAATAGGAACCTGAAAGTCAGAAAGCTGCTAAAGGCTGCATCCTGGGGATGTGTGTGTGTTAGATAAAAATATATGTTGTTTAAATATGATGGAGGAAAAGAGGCCGAGAGACGGTACATTAGACAACCGACGCTTAGAAAGGCGGGGTCCAAGAGCTAACAGCTAAATCTTGGAAATAATAAATTAAAATATTTAATACACACACATACATGTTTCACATGAATTTGGCTGAGGGCACACTGAGGGCTGATGGCCCCGTCGAGGCCATCACAGATGGCCTCGACGGGGCAGGAAGTCGGCGGTTGATCAAAGGGCTCCCACATCCTCCAGATACCTGAGGATTTTTCCGGCTTAATTTTAAACGGAAGTAATGTCTTGGCATTTACGGCTTCAGCGGGTGGGTGGGTCCGTGGGTTTATTACACTATGAGTGAAAACAATCGCCTATTCTCTATTTTATATTGCCGCTTGTAGAGCTAGAAGCTGTACTATTAATTAATATCTGGATTAATATCTTTCAATATTTCCAGTATTTTTAAAGGTATCGCTTAAATACCGAAGATACTGTTATTGGACACCGCTTAATTGACAATGTCTCAACAACGCAGGCTGAAGATGTGCGTGGCTCCTGCTATTGCAATGATGCTCTTTTGCTTTTCAATGATGCGCCTTAGTTGCCCCCTCTGTAACTTACCGTTCTAAATACCCCTTCTCCATCTTTCGCAAACATTCCCCCTCATACATCTCCCCCCTTTCCTCCTGTCCCCCTGTCCATCTTTGTCCCCCTGTCCCTCACTTTGTCCCCCTGCCCACATTTTTTGTCCTCTGTCCCCGATCCCTTCCCCCCTGTCCCCTCTCTGTCCCCCTGTCCCCTTCTCTGTCCCTCTCTGTCCCCCTGTCCCCCCTTTCCATCTCTGTCCCCCTGTCCCTCTCTATCCCATTGTCCCTCTCTCTGTCCCCCTGTCTCTCTCTGTCCCCCTGTTCCTCTCTGTCCTCCTGTTCCTCTCTCTGTACCCCCTTTCCATCTCTCTGTCCCCCCTGTCACTCTCTGTCCCCCTGTCCATCTCTGTCCCCCTGTCCATCTCTCTGTCCCCTGTACCTCTCTGTCCCCCTGCCCACTCTTTCTGTCCTCTGTCCTTCATCTGTCCCCCTCCCTTTCCTCCAGTCCCCCTATCCATCTCTGTCCCCTTGTCCCTGTCTCTGTTCCCCTGTCCCTATCTCTGCCCCCTGTCCCTCTGTCCCCCTGTCCACCCTTTCTGTCCCCCTGTCCCTCTGTCCCTGTCCTTCTCTGTCTGTCCCTGTCCCTCTCTCTGTCCCTCTGCCCACTCTTTCTGTCTCCTGTCTCTCCTCTGTCCCCTCTCTCTTGGTCTCCTGCCCCCCTCTCCTCCCTCTGTCCCCCGGCCCCCCTCTCTAACCCTGTCCCTCTGTCTCTGTCCCCCTCTCTGTCCCTGTCTCCCTCCCTGTCCCACTGCCCCCCCCCTGTTCCCCCGTCCCTCCTCTGGCCTTGTCCGTTTGTCCTGTCCCTCTGCTCCTCCCTGTCCCTCTGCTCCTATCCCTGTCCCTCTGTCTCTGCCTCTCTCTCGTTTCTGCAATTCTCTGTGTCAGCCTATCTCTGTCTCTTTCCTTGCTCTATCTCTGTCATTCTCTCACTGACTTTGCATATCCTTATCTATCCGTCTCTGTGTCTAACATTCTCTCCCTGACTCTGTCTATATCTATTTCTCTGTCTCGGTCTTCATCTCTTTCTCTCCTCTCTCCCTCCTTCTCTCTCCCTCCTTCTCTCTCCCTCCTTCTCTCTCCTTCCTTCTCTCTCTCCTCTCTCTCTCCTCTCTCTCTCTCTCCTTCTCTCTCTCTCCTTCTCTCTCTCCTCCCCTCTCTCCCCTTACATACATACATACATTTATTTAACACATGTGGTACACGCACAAGGGGACACAGGTGGAAGCTGAGTACCCAAATGAGCCACAGAGAGATTATAGAAAGAACTTTTCAGTGTCAGAGTAGTTAATAAATGGAATGCATTAGGCAATAATGTGGTGGAGGCTGACTCCATACACAGTTTCAAATGTAGATATGACAGAGCCCAGTAGGCTCAGGAATCTGTACATCAGTTGATTGACGGTTGAGAGGCGGGACCAAAGAGCCAAAGTTCAACCCCCGCAACCATAACTAGGTTAGTACATACATACATACATAAGATATAAAACAGTGGAGGATTCCCAGGTAGAACAATCAACCACAATGCCCATTACCCCTTTACCCTGTTGTCCTTAACTTCACAACTATACAAGAGTCATTAACACGTGTAATGGCTGATCCCCCATCACGATAGCATGGGGAACAATTGCCTAACCCGCAGTCCGTCTTGCTCCTCAAATAATTTTCGGGTTAACATGAAAACATCTCTCGAGTTTATCTCTCTAATGTTGTTTTCCCATCTTTCATTTTATCAGCTTAGTTCCTTTATTATGCCCCAATTACTCATCCATTGAGCGGTAGTTAAACTGAACCCAAATTTAATAAAGTTCCTTTTGCTAAGCAAGCTACAGTCTTGATAAAGTCAGATATATTGTTTGTTAACACATTTCTCAACAATGAACAGTCAGTTTTATCAAGCTAACATATCCTAACACAACGAGTGAGAGTATTAACTGGTCTAATTATTTTATTAGACCAGTATATATATTAGATTATACTGGTATAATTATATATATATATATATATATATATATATATATATATATATATATATATATATATATATATATATATATATATATGCCTGTTCATTACAACTATTTAACACTGGGAAGGGATCAGGTAAGGATTGGGGATGGGATGGGAGGAATGGTGCCAAACCTGCCCTTGAACGGCGGTCGGGGATTGAACGCCTAGGACTGCTACTGTGCATTTAAATTACTAACTTACCTGAGAGTCTATATCCCTACATGTCAATGTTTGTGTATACTGGTAATGTGAGGAACATACAGAAGATAAGGGTAGCTGAACACCACAAAATGCTGAAGGACAACTTTATTAAAGTTGCATAATGAAATGTGTAAGTACTTCATTCATAATGATGTGCTGCTCGAAATCTTAGCGAAGTATCCAAATTTGCTTACTGTAGGTAATGCATGCACATGACTGTAGAGCTGCCGCCCAGTTGGGGGGTGTGCAGCAAGACTAGTAACTGTGTGACTCTA
>WNGS01155507.1:0-11656 GCA_020271785.1 Procambarus virginalis
TTAGTGTGAGAAGGGAGCAGAGAAAAATATGAAAATGATATAGCAAGCAAAGCCAAGACCGATCCAAAGCTACTCCACAGTCACATCAGAAGGAAAACAATCGGTGAAAAGAACAGGTAATGAAACTTAGAACAGGCGAGGACAGGTATATAGAGAATGACAAAGAGGTGTGTGAGGAACTCAACAAGAGGTTCCAGGACGTCTTCACAATAGAACATGGTGAGGTATCAGGGAGCAGCCCCGTAGCAACTGTATAACTCCCTTGTACCTATTTGCTGCTCGGTGAACAGGAGCATCAGGATGAAAAAAAACAGCTTATTTTTTTTCCGCCTCCGCCGGGTAGGCAGAAAGGTAGGTTGAGATTTGGTGCTGGAGATTTGGACATCTTCTTTAGGTTATCTTGAGATGATTTCGGGGCTTTAGTGTCCCCGCGGCCATGTCCTCAACCAGGCCTCCACCCCCAGGAAGCAGCCCGTGACAGCTGACTAACACCCAGGTACCTATTTTACGGCTAGGTAACATGGGAATAGGGTGAAAGAAACTCTGCCCATTGTTTCTCGCCGGCGCCTGGGATCGAACCCAGGACCACAGGGTCACAAGTCCAGCGTGCTGTCCGTCCCTTCAAGTGCACAAGTGAGATGTCTCTATGCCCCTTGTGTGCAGACTCGGGTCATTCTAAGACGGAGTGCTCTTCTTCCCAAGCTCTCTGCATCAATTGCCGTGAGACCCACCCTGCCTTCTCCCAAGCATATGTGCACTACAAATTTGAGGAAGCCATCCTCAGATTGAAACATGGTGATTGTTTATCATTCCCTGCGGCGAGACGTCAGGTTCGCCATCTTCCCTCTTTCTCTTGCATGTCTTATGCTCCTGTGTTGTGTTCCACTTATCCTCCTCTTCTCCCACTTTCTCAGTTCCCTAACTGTTTCCAGGCCTTGGACTCGGACACCACTTCCCTGCCTTCAGCTCCTCTGTGTTCTAGAACTGAGGGCCTTCCTCGTGGGTTCCCCACCTGGTGTTTCCTTCCTTCCTTCCCGGTCTTCACCGTCTCCTGTGCCATCCTTCCCTTCTCAACCCAATTCTTTTCATCCCTCCAACTCTGTCTTTTGGGCCTCCGCAATACCTGTCTGTCCAGGCATCCTATTTCCAACCGTCTTCGTATTGACTGCTCCTGTTCTCCCTTTCCTGCTGAGACTGGAGGCTGTCGTCCATCTCAGATAACCTGTCCTCTTACAAAGAACGTCGCTTTTTGCTCGTATGTGTTACATAAGGGCAAAAATTGTCGTACTAGAAAATGGAAGCGGCTCGTGAAGTGACGTACTGTCCCGTTTTCTGAACAAATGAACAAATCCTCGTTTGTTCATTTGTTCAGGACATTTACTGAGCGCAAATCCTTACCTGTAGCCTTTGTCTAACTCAACAGTAAAATGGGTACTTTGTTGCAAAAACGATTCTTCGTGGGGGTCGTATTCCAGGGAACATAGGATTAAGGACTTGCCCGAAACGCTACGCATACTAGTCGCTGTACAAGAATGCAAGAACTCTTGTATATATAAATAAAAAAAAATTATTTCACAAGGAGGGTTCTTGGTGCCCTCCATAACAGTGGCCATTTTGCCATTCTTGTCACCTTCTCTTTTCACCCTCCCCTCTTCTTCCCTAGGTGGCAGTTTGTCAAGGCTGACTGGAATCTCTTCGTCCTCCACACTACTCTTTCCGACCTCTCTGATCTGCCTCTCCCTCGAACCCTCCTCCTTTTTCATGACACCGTATTGCGCTACCCTTCGCTCTGTTCCTTGCTCTACCTCCCGGGGCACACGGAAATGTGTTCCCTAGTGAAATTCAGACTACTCGGACTGTACGCTGTAAGTTTTAGCCTGGAAGAAACTCCGGCGCCGACAGACACCTGATTCGTTTATTTTATTTTGGAAGGTGAGTATGGTTGGCCCTACGGATCATCCATACGGTTAAGCGTGAGAGTTTGAAATCTTATGTCTCCACCATTACGGTTGACACTCCTCTCGTCGAGATCTGGAAGTAAATTGGTAGATAGCGGGTAAGTTTGTTTCAGATGTCTCTCCAGTCCTTCACCTCCTTGGTTCTCTTGTGGTGGATCCAGTATCGGTCGCGATCGAACTTGGTTCCCACTTTTTACTTAAGGTCTTGTCACATACTTCCTGGGGAGCTGATAGATGCACGCTCCTCTATTTTCATTCTTCTCTTGTGCTGTCTAAACTCACTTATGGCTGTCCCCCTTAGTCTTCTGCCTCTCCTTCAACCCTTCGTGGTTTTGATGCTCTGCACCATACTGGGTTACGCCTCAGCTCTGGTGCCTTTCGTCCGTCCCCTATCCTGAGCCTGTATGTTAAAACTGGCATCCTGTATCTACAACTCCATAAACTACCTTACCTCCTAAATATTAACCTGTCTTGCTGTTATGAAACATTAAAATGGTTAATGATTAAGCTGTAAGGATTAATGACTAACTTGTAAAACTGCTGATAACTTCCTTGTATAAATTTAAAGAAACTTGTAGTCCGTCTGTTTATTTAGTTAAAATTACTATCTGCTGTTCGGTTGCAATTTCTGCTGTTCAATTCAAAATATAATTATTGTCATTTTTTCTACTTCAGTTTAATTTCATGATTTTGATCTCAATTAGTTTGAAGTCTTAGTTTTTCGTTTTCCCTCAAATCTTGCCCGGAACGCTGTGTGTACTAGTGGCTATAGACAAAGTATATACTGTATTAACTCTACCTAGAAATCAAACATTCTGGTTGTAAATCATTTTGTATGTATGTACTTTTACCTAAAAAGAATTATTATTATTATTATTATTAGTAGTAGTAGTAGTAGTAGCAGCGGTAGTAGTAGTAGTAGTAGTAGTAGTAGTAGTAGTAGTAGCAGTAGCAGTAGTAGTAGTAGTAGTAGTAGTAGTAGTAGTAGTAGTAGTAGTAGAAGTAGTAGTATATATGGATTATTATATAAAGCTTATGGAGGCTTTCTGCACTTATCCTATTTTCCCAAAGGCAATCCTTATTTCGACTTCTGCCCAGTCATTCATTCCTCAGTCCGTGACCGTTAGCAAGATCGTTGGTATTCTGCTGCAGGTAACAAACTGCGTGCTCTTAAGGGTCTGTGTCCCCGTGGCCTTCCTCCTACCACCATAACCGGCGGTGGGGAACGGCTCTGGCAAGGTTACGTATTGGCCATACCCGTTTAACTCACGGACACTTAATAGAGCCCGCCCTTCTCCTTATTGTCCGAACTACATTGTCCTTCTTACGGTCGTGCGTATCCTTGTTGAATGTCCTAACTTCCAGGACGTGCGTGTTTCTTGTTTCCTGCCAGTCCCTCGCGGTCACTTGTCCCTCGATAGAATCCTTGGTGAATCCGATACCTTTGATATCGCTCGCCTTGTGCGCTATTGTTCTCATATTGGCATCCTTGGTGATAATTAGCGCCCTTTGATTAATCTGCGTCATTGATGGTGCTGCACAGTCTGTCTGGCTTGGTGCCTTCTTTTGATAATTGCCTTCTTATCCTGAGTCCCCGTACCTAACTCCCACTAATTCTTCAGATGTTCACCTCCCTCACCGTCTAGCCCGTTGTCGACGTGAGGGGGGCATGGTGGGTAGCTGCTGGAGTGTGATGCTCAATAGGATGGCATTTCATGACCTCTTAGAGCCTTGTTCTCATACAGCCTTCTTTACTAATTTTGCTAGACTCCTTTCTCTCTTTCTCGTGTTTGTTTTTCTTACTTTTCCATTTTTACTTTCTGGATGAAGCTTCCTGATGACTCGGTTCCGATTTCGAATATTCTTTTGTGTGACTTCTGTTCTGATTGAGGGTGAGTTGAGAAGGCACTCTCTTCCTCTCCTAGAACTGGAGTACCTGACGTGTTCGAGTGAGGGTGAAGCTTTTATGTCAAACTCTGCCTTAATTACTGAACCCGATCTTGACAGATCGACTGTTCTTAAGGTAACGATTGTGGCGTGTATATCCACGATGCACCTCCCTGGGATGGCCCATTTTGTTGGGTTCCATGTCCCCTAATTCTCCCCTAATTGATAATGTCCCTGTCCTCCATGATGGGTATGGGGGCTTAATCGTGCATGAAATTTTATTCTTGTTCGTTCTGTGCCGACTTCTGACCCTTTTTCAACTTTTTAGACTCGTGGGGTGGGCGACCAGACCCCCGAGTCGGACTGTGATGGAAGGATCGGGCTCTAAAACCCAAGTTATGTTGGGCCCAGACCAAGCTAATTCTTCGACTCTCCCGACTGAGCCTTTCCGCTTCCCTCGCACCTGCGTGGCAGGGTTGAGCTCCGAGCCCCCAGCAGTGACCACCTCGTCACTTGGAGTGGCTCCATCTCTCGTTGTGACAACTGCATTTAACCCCTGTACATCAGAATCGATAAACAAATTACTTCGGTAATGGTAATGTCCCATCTATACATATCCCGTATGACGTAAAGTCTCAGTGATCACCTGTCTGGGCTGGGTAGTGAGAGCTTGAGGAGGATGAAGGAGACGCCGGGATTCTGGAGCGCAGTCTCGATGCTGATGGCGATGACCTTGTCGGTGGAGAGGCACCACAGCTTGGCGAAGATGGCGCCGAAGGTGTAGCCGCAGATGGCCACCAGCGTCCCCGCCACCACCATCTGCCATGTCAACATGGTGAACACCTTGTACGAGTTCCACGTGCCCAACTGTAATGTACGATGATGTATATATTAGACGACATATACATATGATTGTATATGTCGATTTGCAGACTATACTGGCATGCTGGTCTATGGATTGAAGTACCAGAAAAAAAATAAGCAACTGTTTCTGCATTCAAAATTTTCATTTTGTGTATGTAAATAACAATTACATATATGATTAATTATGTTATCAATTGATATAAAGGTTGAAAACAATAGTTTGTGTTCAAAATCTGATATAAATGTAATTATAACAAATTAAAGATTAAAGTTAATACAAAGAATGAGGTAGATAAGCAAAACAAAGAGGTAACTGAGGAGTCCTGAGGTTAACTCACAATCATGAAGAATAATATTAAGACGAAGGTAAATGGTTTGATGATGCGACGACCCATCTCCGCCCACTGGGGCTTCCGGTACCTGTAACAGGTCGGGGGTTATACACGCCTCACCTGGGTAAGTTAGGGCACTTTAGCATACATTGTCTTAACACTGTATATTGTATTTGTGTTGAGCAGGAAATCAGGTGAATGTTACTAGGACTAATGTTGTGACGTTTTCTCATCCTAATTGCGGTCGTCTGACCTCTCCTGTTTGCTAATCTTTCCTACTCGATTCATTATCATGGCTCTATTTTTGTTTGTCTGCCTGTATATGTCTGCCTGCATGTTTTTCTATCTGACTCCCCCTCCCCATCCGGCCCGTTGGCGTCGTGAGAGGGCTTAGTAGACAGCTGCCGGAGTGTGATGCTCCGTGGGACAGTCCTCTCTCCTTTTATGGCCTTGCACTCCTGCTGCTGTCTTCTCTAATTGTGCCGGATCGCTTATCCTTTTCATTATGTTTCGTTTTTCTCCCCCCTCTTCTCCTATCTGCTTGTCGTTTCCTGCCGACCTTTTGCTTGTTTTGGATTATTCCTTTGGACTTCTATTTTCACGCCCGGGTGCTTGAGGAGGCATACTCTTGCACCTGTAGAACTGTAGTACCCAACGTCTCAAGCGAGGGGAACCTTTTATTGTCAATCCCCCTTTCGTCGCTGAACCCGATCTCGACGGACTGACGGTTCTTAAGGTGGCGTTTGTGGGGCGTATACTCACGACGCACCCCTAGGGGGCCCCGGCATGATCGGCGATAGCTTCCTGTTGGGTGTCCTGCCTCTAATTGTGGCTCCATGGTGGGTATGGGGGCACATTCGTGAATGAATTTCTCGCTTTTCGTACACATGCCATTTAATGTTTCTGTTGTACCCTCTCAAGCTCGTGGGGTGGGCGACCAAGCCCCCGAGTCGGCCTGTATTGGAAGACCAGGCTCTGTAGCTCCCGCTGCATTGGGCCCCGACCTTGCTCCTCCTTTGACCATCCTGACTTCTTCCCCCAGCTCCCCTCCCTCCTCTGTGGTTGGGTCGAGCCTCCAGCCCCCAGTGGTGACCACTTCGTCCCCTGGTGCGGCTAAGTCTCTCGTTGTGACTACTGCGCCTTTTGTCCCCTCTCTCTCAGGGGGTTCTCAACGCCGTCAGCGCCACGGCCGCACTCGCTCGTTTCCTTCCTGTACTGATGCGTATCAGGCCTTGTTTGGTCCTGCTTCATGGGCCAAATACTTTGATCTCCTCCCTCTTGATTCCGCGCCTCCTGACGATTTCTCCCTCCATCGGCATCTCGTTGATTCCGTGGATGCGTCTGTCACCTTCAACCCCACTCGTCTCGGTACACGTGTCGTTGCTGCTCCTTCTCAGGATGCAGCTTCCCGCTTGGCTGCCTTATCCTGCCTTGGTGAGATCCCTGTTCGGGTCTCTAAGAACACTCGGTTGAATGCCAGTGTTGGCACTATTCTCCTCCCGCCCCATGTTGCAACCGGTGTTCGGAATCTGCAGGACTGCCACGATGACATTCGGCATATCCTTGATGCCCAAGGCCATTCTGTCCTCCAGGTTGACTCGTTTACTCGTCCCCCTCGTGGTCGTCGCCGTCAACCCCTTCGAGTTGTGAAGGTCACCTTTGATGGTAGGACCCTTCCATCCTCTGTCATTCTCGCTGGTGCCAGGTGCTCTGTCCAGGAGTATATTCCTTCTCCTCGACTTTGTAACAAGTGCTGGAGGTTTGGGCATGGTGCCCTCCGCTGCTCTGGGACTGTCTCTCTCTGTCCTTTGTGTGGGGGTGAAGGTCACTCTAAGTCGGAGTGCACTTCTCCCCAAGCTCGCTGCCTCAACTGCGGTGAGGCCCATCCTACCTTCTCCCGTGCCTGTATCCATTACAAGCTTGAGGCAGCCGTCCTCAACTTGAAGCACCGGGAGCGTTTATCTTTTCCTGAGGCGAGGCGCCAGGTTCGCCGGCTCCCGCCTTATGCTAACGTCTCTTATGCTCGCGTGTTGCGCTCTTCCTCTCCTCGTCCTTCCCACCTTCCTCAGACTCACAACCGTTTCCGGGCCTTGGACCCTGATACGCCCACTGCTCCCTCCTCTGTTCCTTTGAGTTCTGTCCCAAGGGTCCCCCTCCTGGTCCTCTGTCTGGGGTTCCCCTTCTTTCTACCCGGTCTGTCGTGTCTCCTGTGTCTTCTTCCTCGTCTCCCTCCGATCCTCCTTCCCATCCTCCTCCTCCATCTATTGACTCTCCCCGCCGCCTGTCGGTGCAGGCGGATGTCCATCGCTCTCCTAACGGCCGTCGTGTGTGCTCTCGTTCAGCTTCTCCTGTTGAGACACTGGAATCCGTTGCCCGGTATGTAGTTGCTGGGACACCGGTCTCTTTAAGTCAGAAGCGTAAGCCTGGCTCCTCTCCTTCCTCCTCCCCGGCGGGTAAGAAGGCTTCGCTTTCTTCCTCGACCCCTACTACTGGCTCTATTGCTCCTTCCCCTCCCATTTCAGTGGTTGCGCCCCCTGTTCCTGCTATGGAGGTTTCTTTGGCCCCTGCTTCCCTTTCGGTTGCTGCCCTTGCTGAGGTGCGCTCCCCTCTTTCTACTCCCCCTCTTCCTGCTGCTGTCCTTGACTGCTCCTCTCCGTTGTCTCCTCCTCTTCCTCCTCCGGACCCCGCCCGCCCACCTCTGGTCTGTTCTCCCGCTTCCTTCCCTCCGTCTTTGCTCAGTTTACCCATGCCCCCTAACCCTGACTTTGCTGACCCTGATCCCGACCCTGATATTCTTTAACGTGCTGTGTTGCTCTTTCGCCTTTGTTTCTTCTTTGTTTTCTGTTGTTGTCCTTTCTCTTCTCGTCGCTGTCTATTCTTCAATGGAACGTTCGAGGTTATTACGCCAATTTCCTCGAACTCCAACTTCTAATTTCGCGGTTTTCGCCCCTTTGTGTCTGTCTCCAGGAGCCGATGCTTGGTGCTCGTCCTGGTCGTTTTCGTGGCTATTCCTTTCTCTCCCCCCCCCCCCAGCCGTTGCTGGGGCTCCTAATTCTTCTGCTCTCTTGATTCGCGCTGATGTTCCCTTTGTTCCTTTACTTTTTCCTTTGCCCCTCCATTGTTCTGCTGCTCGTATCTTTGTGGGGAAATGGTACACAGTTTGTTCCATTTATCTCCCCCCAGTGTCCCGCTTTCTCTTCCTGATTTGAAACACCTCTTGGACTCCTTGCCGGAGCCTGTGCTCCTGCTGGGTGACTTCAATTGTCGTCATTCTCTTTGGGGTGACGTTTTGACAATACCCGGGTCGCCTTCTTGAGCCGTTTCTCCTCTCTTCTTCCCTGTCTCTTCTGAATTCTGGTGAGCCCACTCATTTGGACTCTCGGACTCGCACCCTTTCCTGTCTTGATCTTTCTCTCTGCTCTTCTCTTTACTTAGATTTCACGTGGCAGGTTCTTGATGACCTCCATGGTAGTGATCATTTCCCTATCCTTGTTTCCTTTTTCTCTTTTCGCCCTTCCCTCTCTTTCCTAGGTGGCAGTTTGCTAAAGCGGACTGGAACCTATTTACCCTCAGTGCTGCTCTCTCTGACCTCTCCTTCTGCCTCTCCCTCGCGCTCTCCTCCTTTTTCATGACACTGTCTTCAACGCTGCCCTCCGCTCTATTCCTCGCTCTTCCTCTCGGGGTCCACGGAAGTGCGTTCCCTGGTGGAATGTGCTCGGGCTGTCCGCTGTAAGCGTGCAGCCTGGAAGAGGCACCGCCGTCGGCAGACAACCGATTCTTTTCTTTTCTTTCGGAAAGCGAGTGCGGTGGCCCGTAGGGCCATCCGTACGGCTAAACGTGAATGTTGGACTTCTTATGTCTCCACAATTACGTCCGAAACTCCCCTGCCACAGATATGGAAGCGTATCCGCAAGATAGCGGGTAAGTTCGTTCCCGATGTTTCCCCGGTCCTTCACCTCCGTGGTACTCTTGTGGCGGACCCGTTGCAGGTCGCTACCGAACTGGGTTCCCACTTTTCTTCTGTTAGCTCTGGTCTTCATCTTCCCCAATCTTTCCTTCTTCGTAAACCTGTCCTTGAGTCTCGTCCTTTAGATTTCTGCACTCGTCTTCGACTTTCCTATAACGATCCCTTCTCTCTCTCTGAACTTCGTTCTGCCCTGGCCCTCTGCGGTTCTACGGCGGCGGGCTCCGATGGTATTCATTATGAGATGCTTCGCCATCTCCCTCCGTGCACGTCTCAGTATTTACTGAGTCTGTATAATCGGATCTGGGAGTCGTCGTCAGTCCCTGAGGACTGGCTCGATGCCGTTGTCCTCCCTGTTCGCAAACCAGGGTCTCTGGGAACTTCCCCTAAGGACTTTCGCCCTATTGCCCTCACAAGTTGTGTCTGCAAACTCTTTGAACGTATGGTTAACGTTCGTCTGATGTGGTTCCTGGAACACCATCACCTCCTCTCCCCTTCTCAATTTGGTTTCCGCAAGTGCCGCAGCACGACAGATGTCCTGGTGAACTTGGAGGTCTATATTCGTACTGCTTTTGCTGCGAAGACCTCCGTTGTTGCCGTCCTTTTTGACCTGGAAAAGGCTTACGACACCACTTGGCGATATCATATTCTATCCCAGCTTCATTCTTTTGGCCTTCGTGGTCATCTCCCTCTCTTTCTCCGCAGCTTCCTCTCTCGTCGTTCCTTTCGGGTGCGCCTTGGTACCGCTCTCTCTGCCTCTTTTCAGCAATACGAAGGTGTGCCCCAGGGTAGTGTTCTGAGCACTACTCTTTTTCTGGTTGCCCTCAATGGTCTTCTTTCCTCTCTTCCTTCAGGTGTCTTCTCCGCTCTCTATGTCGATGATCTTACCCTTTGCTGTCAGGGTGATGATTCGCCTCTCCTTCAGCGCCGGCTTCAACTTGCGATTGATGCCGTGTCGTCTTGGGCCACCGATCATGGCTTCAAGTTCTCTACTTCTAAGACTTGTGCCATGTCTTTTACTCGGAAACGGGTCGTTCTTCGTCCCTCTTTGTCACTTTATGGTCATCCCCTTGAGTACAAAGATTCCGCGAAGCTTTTGGGGTTATTCCTTGACACTCGTTTGTCTTGGTCTCCCCATATCTCTTACCTCCGTGTTGAGTGCTCTAAGGCCCTTACCCTCCTTCGAGTATTGTCCCATACTTCTTGGGGAGCGGATAGGCGCACTCTCCTTGCTTTGCATTCCTCTCTCGTCCTGTCTAAGCTCGATTATGGTTGCCCTGCTTACTCTTCTGCTTCTCCTTCTGCTCTTCGCCGTCTTGATGCTTTGCACCATACTGGGCTGCGCCTCAGTTCTGGTGCCTTTCGTTCGACTCCCGTCCTTAGCTTGTATGTTGACACTGGCTTCCTATCTCTCCAGGACCGCCGTGATCGCTACTGTCTTCGCTATCTTGCGCGGTCCTTGCAACATCCTTCCTCTCGCCTCTGTCGTGCTTTAACTTTTACCCCTCCTGCGGTTCCTGTTCCTCTTCACCACCTCCCTCTTTCTGTCCGGTTATCTCGCTTACAGGATTCTCTTTCCGTTCGTGTTTCTAATGTTTCTCCTCGTGTTGTTCCTTCTTTGCCCCCGTGGAGAGTCCCCCTTCCGCAGTTTTGTACGTCCTTGACCCGCGTCACTAAAGCTTTTACCCCTCCTACGGTTCTAAAACGCCTTTTCCTTGAGCACTTTTCTTCTCACTCCCGCTCCGTTTCTGTCTTCACCGATGGGTCTAAGTCTGCGGACGGTGTTGGCTACTCTGTTGTTTTTCCTGATCGCACTTATATGTGTCGCTTACCTCCGGAGACTAGCATCTTTACAGCGGAGCTTTATGCTATTCTCTATGCTCTTCGTCTCCTGCTTTCTCGTTGTCAGTCTTCTTTTGTGGTTGTTGTTGACTCTCGTAGTGCCCTCATGGCTCTCGGTCCTTTAATCCGGTTCATCCAGTAGTTGTCGAGATCCAGCATTGGCTGTTTCTTGTTCACAGTAAGTTTAAGTCGGTTGAGTTTTGTTGGGTTCCCAGCCATATTGGTGTGTCTTTAAATGAGCGTGCGGATGCTGCCGCCAAGGAAGCTGTCCGCTCTTGTCCCATCTCTCGTAAAGGTATTCCTTATTCCGACTTTTACCCGGTTATCCATTCCTCCATCCTTACCCGTTGGCAGGCTTCTTGGTCGTCTGTTACTGGTAACAAACTCCGTACTCTTAAATGTTGTGTTTCCTCGTGGCCGTCCTCCTACCACCGTAACCGGCGGTGGGAAACTGCTCTGGCGAGGTTGCGTATTGGCCATACTCGCTTAACCCATGGTCACTTGATGGAGCGCCGCCCTGCTCCTTATTGTCCTAATTGCATTGTCCCTCTTACGGTCGTGCATGTCCTTCTTGAATGTCCTGACTTCCGGACGAGCGTGTGTCTTGCTTTCCGACCGCCCCTCGCGGTCACTTGTCCCTCAATAGAATTCTTGGTGACTCGGATACTTTTGATATCGTTCGCCTTATGCGTTTTTGTTCTCGTATTGGCATCCTTGGTGATATTTAGCGCCCTCTGATTATTCCGCACATTTGATGGTGCTACATAGCCTTCCCGGTTTGGTGCCTTCTTTTGATAATTACTTACTTT
>WNGS01155508.1:0-14154 GCA_020271785.1 Procambarus virginalis
CCCAGAGATAACACCCACACACACACACACCCAGGAGATAACACCCAGAGAAGCAAGGAAGAATCCGTGGTTTAATAGGAATGTATGAAAGCAAAAGAGCTGAACAAAAGGGCATGGAGGAACTTCCGTATAACAGAACACCAGAAAGTAGAGAGATACCAGAGAACCAGGAACGAGTATGTCAGTGTGAGAAGAGCAGCTGAGAAAAGGTATGAAAATGATATAGCTAACAAAGCCAAGACTGAACCAAAGCTACTACACAGTCACATCAGGAGGAAGACAACAGTGAAGGAACAGTGATTAAACTTAGGGTGGGCGAGGACAGGTACACAGAGAATGACAAAGGGTGTGAAGAACTCAACAAAAGGTTCCAGGAGGTCTTTACAATAGAACAGGGAGATATCACGGCGCTGGGAGAGGTGGCAGCAAACCAGGTGACCTTGGATAGGTTCGAAATTACAAGAGATGAGGTCAAAAAGCACCTATTGGAGCTGGATGTGAGAAAAGCTGTTGGGCCGGATGGAATCTCGCCATGGGTATTGAAGAGTGTGCAGGAGCACTTTGCTTACCACTCTCCATAGTGTATAGTAAGTCACTGGAAACGGGGACCTACCAGAAATATGGAAGACTGCTAATGTAGTACCAATATACAAAAGGGTGACAGACAAGAGGCACTGAACTACAGGCCAGTGTCCTTAACTTGTATACCATGCAAGGTGATGGAGAAGATTGTGAGAAAAAACCTAGTAACACATCTGGAGAGAAGACTTCGTGACAACCCATCAACATGGGTTCAGGGAGGGTAAATCTTGCCTTACAGGATTGATAGAATTCTACGATCAGGTGACAAGAATTAAGCAAGAAAGAGAAGGGTGGGCGGACTGCATTTTTTTGGACTGTCGGAAAGCCTTTGACACAGTACCCCATAAAAGGTTGATGCATAAGCTGGAGAAACAGGCAGGAGTAACAGGTAGGGCGCTCCAGTGGATAAGGGAGTACCTAAGCAATAGGAAACAGAGAGTTACAGTGAGGGTGAGACCTCAGACTGGCGTGAAGTCACCAGTGGAGTCCCACAGGGCTCTGTACTTGGACCTATCCTGTTTCTGATATACGTAAACGATCTCCCAGAGGGTATAGACTCATTCCTCTCAATGTTTGCTGACGACGCCAAAATTATGAGAAGGATTAAGACAGAGGAGGACAGCTTGAGACTTCAAGAAGACCTGGACAAGCTGCAGGAATGGTCGAACAAATGGCTGTTAGAGTTTAACCCAAGCAAATGTAATGTAATGAAGATAGGGGTAGGAAGCAGGAGACCAGATACAAGGTATCATTTGGGAGATGAAATACTTCAAGAGTCAGAGAGAGAGAAAGACCTGGGGGTTGATATCACGCCAGACCTGTCCCCTGAAGCTCATATCAAGAGGATAACATCAGCAGCATATGCCAGGTTGGCTAACATAAGAACGGCCTTTAGAAACTTGTGTAAGGAATCTTTCAGAACATTATATACCACATATGTCAGACCAATCCTGGAGTATGCGGCTCCAGCATGGAGTCCCTATCTAGTCAAGCATAAGACTAAACTGGAAAAGGTTCAAAGGTTTGCCACCAGACTAGTACCCGAGCTGAGAGGTATGAGCTACGAGGAGCGACTGCAGGAATTAAACCTCACTTCGTTGGAAGACAGAAGAGTTAGGGGGACATGATCACCACATTCAAGATTCTCAGGGGAATCGACAGGGTTGATAAAGACAGGCTGTTTAACACAAGGGGCACACGCACTAGGGACACAGGTGGAAGCTGAGTGCCCAAATGAGCCACAGAGATATTAGAAAGAACTTTTTAGTGTCAGAGTGGTTGACAAATGGAATGCATTAGGAAGCGATGTGGTGGAGGCTGACTCCATACACAGTTTCAAATGTAGATATGATAGAGCCCATTAGGCTCAGGAAACTGTACACCTGTTGATTGACGGTTGAGAGGCGGGACCAAAGAGCCAGAGCAAACCCCCGCAAGCACAACTAGGTGAGTACAACTAGGTGAGTACCCACACACACACACCCAGGAGATAACACCTTCATCCACACCCAGGTGATTACACCCTCAGCCTCACCCAGGATAACACCCTCACACACACACCCAGGAGATAACACCCTCAGCCACACCCAGGAGATAACACCCTCAGCCACACCCAGGAGATAACACCCTCACACACACCCAGGAGATAACACCCTCAGCACACCCAGCAGATAACACCCTCAGCCACACCCATGAGATAACACCCTCAGCCACACCCAGGAGATAACACCCTCAGCCACACCCAGGAGATAACACCCTCAGCCACACCCAGGAGATAACACCCTAACACACACCCCAGGATATACACCCTCAGCCACACCCAGAGATAACACCCGCACACACACACCCAGGAGATAACACCCTCAACCACACCCAGGAGATAACACCCTCAGCCACACCCAGGAGATAACACCCTCAGCCACACCCAGAAGATACACTCTCACACACACACCCAGGAGATAACACCCTCAGCCACACCCAGGATATAACGTTATATCCTGGGTGTGGCTGAGGGTGTTATCTCCTGGGTGTGTGTGTGAGAGTGTTATCTTCTGGTGTGGCTGAGGTGTTATCTCCTGTGTGGCTGAGGGTGTTATCTCCTGGTGTGTTGAGGGTGTTATCTCCTGGTGTGTGTGTGCGGGTGTTATCTCCTGGTGTGGCTGAGGGTGTTATCTCCTGGGTGTGTGTGTTAGGGTGTTATCTCCTGGGTGTGGCTGAGGGTGTTATCTCCTGGGTGTGGCTGAGGGTGTTATCTCCTGGGTGTGGCTGAGGGTGTTATCTCATGGGTGTGGCTGAGGGTGTTATCTGCTGGGTGTGGCTGAGGGTGTTATCTCCTGGGTGTGTGTGAGGGTGTTATCTCCTGGGTGTGGCTGAGGGTGTTATCTCCTGGGTGTGGCTGAGGGTGTTATCTCCTGGTGTGTGTGAGGGTGTTATCTCCTGGGTGAGGCTGAGGGTGTAATCACCTGGGTGGGCTGAAGGTGTTATCTCCTGGTGTGTGTTTGTGTACTCACCTAGTTGTACTCACCTAGTTGTGCTTGCGGGGGTTGAGCTCTGGCTCTTTGGTCCCGCCTCTCAACCGTCAATCAACAGGTGTACAGTTTCCTGAGCCTAATGGGCTCTATCATATCTACATTTGAAACTGTGTATGGAGTCAGCCTCCACCACATCGCTTCCTAATGCATTCCATTTGTCAACCACTCTGACACTAAAAAAGTTCTTTCTAATATCTCTGTGGCTCATTTGGGCACTCAGCTTCCACCTGTGTCCCCTAGTGCGTGTGCCCCTTGTGTTAAACAGCCTGTCTTTATCAACCCTGTCGATTCCCCTGAGAATCTTGAATGTGGTGATCATGTCCCCCCTAACTCTTCTGTCTTCCAACGAAGTGAGGTTTAATTCCTGCAGTCGCTCCTCGTAGCTCATACCTCTCAGCTCGGGTACTAGTCTGGTGGCAAACCTTTGAACCTTTTCCAGTTTAGTCTTATGCTTGACTAGATAGGGACTCCATGCTGGAGCCGCATACTCCAGGATTGGTCTGACATATGTGGTATATAATGTTCTGAAAGATTCCTTACACAAGTTTCTAAAGGCCGTTCTTATGTTAGCCAACCTGGCATATGCTGCTGATGTTATCCTCTTGATATGAGCTTCAGGGGACAGGTCTGGCGTGATATCAACCCCCAGGTCTTTCTCTCTCTCTGACTCTTGAAGTATTTCATCTCCCAAATGATACCTTGTATCTGGTCTCCTGCTTCCTACCCCTATCTTCATTACATTACATTTGCTTGGGTTAAACTCTAACAGCCATTTGTTCGACCATTCCTGCAGCTTGTCCAGGTCTTCTTGAAGTCTCAAGCTGTCCTCCTCTGTCTTAATCCTTCTCATAATTTTGGCGTCGTCAGCAAACATTGAGAGGAATGAGTCTATACCCTCTGGGAGATCATTTACGTATATCAGAAACAGGATAGGTCCAAGTACAGAGCCCTGTGGGACTCCACTGGTGACTTCACGCCAGTCTGAGGTCTCACCCCTCACTGTAACTCTCTGTTTCCTATTGCTTAGGTACTCCCTTATCCACTGGAGCGCCCTACCTGTTACTCCTGCCTGTTTCTCCAGCTTATGCATCAACCTTTTATGGGGTACTGTGTCAAAGGCTTTCCGACAGTCCAAAAAAATGCAGTCCGCCCACCCTTCTCTTTCTTGCTTAATTCTTGTCACCTGATCGTAGAATTCTATCAATCCTGTAAGGCAAGATTTACCCTCCCTGAACCCATGTTGATGGGTTGTCACGAAGTCTCTTCTCTCCAGATGTGTTACTAGGTTTTTTCTCACAATCTTCTCCATCACCTTGCATGGTATACAAGTTAAGGACACTGGCCTGTAGTTCAGTGCCTCTTGTCTGTCACCCTTTTTGTATATTGGTACTACATTAGCAGTCTTCCATATTTCTGGTAGGTCCCCCGTTTCCAGTGACTTACTATACACTATGGAGAGTGGTAAGCAAAGTGCTCCTGCACACTCTTTCAATACCCATGGCGAGATTCCATCCGGCCCAACAGCTTTTCTCACATCCAGCTCCAATAGGTGCTTTTTGACCTCATCTCTTGTAATTTCGAACCTATCCAAGGTCACCTGGTTTGCTGCCACCTCTCCCAGCGCCGTGATATCTCCCTGTTCTATTGTAAAGACCTCCTGGAACCTTTTGTTGAGTTCTTCACACACCTCTTTGTCATTCTCTGTGTACCTGTCCTCGCCCACCCTAAGTTTAATCACCTGTTCCTTCACTGTTGTCTTCCTCCTGATGTGACTGTGTAGTAGCTTTGGTTCAGTCTTGGCTTTGTTAGCTATATCATTTTCATACCTTTTCTCAGCTGCTCTTCTCACACTGACATACTCGTTCCTGGTTCTCTGGTATCTCTCTACTTTCTGGTGTTCTGTTATTACGGAAGTTCCTCCATGCCCTTTTGTTCAGCTCTTTTGCTTTCATACATTCCCTATTAAACCACGGATTCTTCCTTTGCTTCTCTGGGTGTTCCTCCTGGGTGGTGTGTGTGTGGGGTGTTATCTCTTGGGTGGCTGAGGGNAACATGCAGGGTACAAGCCTGCTTGTCACAAGTTGAAAAGCTCCTCCAGCTCCTCAGATGGCGGGCAGGAACCATGGATGCAGTGAGCATTTCCTCTCTGGATTGCCACACTGAGGCGCTGAAAAAGAAAACTGGCAGCTCTAGGGTCTCTAGTTGTTTCGATTAGCTTAGACCCCAACTCCTTCAAAAAGCTAGCAGCACTTTTACCCCAGGCACCAAGTGTCTCTGAGGCAATGGGGACAAAATTGTAGTGGTGCTCAAGGTCTCTGTATTTACGTGACTTGGCCGCTTCCCGGTGATTGGCAGCTCCTCCTGCTTGAGTAGCACTGAAGTCAACATAGGTATTGGCTAAAGTTGAGACGCAAGTGTAGTCCCACACCAACTGTCTACCATTCTTCCAGGGGTTCACCGTGATTCCATCTGGGCGACCGACAGGCTCATTAGAGTTGTGCGGGACATTAGGTACGGGGCTCTCTCTCTGCTGGACAGCCGGCTGTGGTAAGGCTTCTCTTAATAATGTCATTGACCTCGCCGTGTCTTGCATGCCATCCTCCTGTCCTTTGGCAGAGAAGGCCATGCCGTCCGTACCTGTCGGCCTCTGCCTCGCCGCAAATACACCTGTATTCGGTGTGGATTGGGGCAGCGAGACGGAGAGCCACGGCAATTCGGAGGGCCTGCGGTGTGAGACGGTGCCGGTTGCTGACATTGGGATTGCTAATAGGAAATCACCTGCATGGGGAGCTGCTACTGCTCTAAGTCGGGCAGTGTCATGTGGTGTTGTCGCAGCTTCTAGCAAAGTCGCAGCTTCTTGGTCGGCAATGGGGCGATCCCAGCTGGATTGCTTATGGGCTTCAGAAGGCAGTGGTTGGGGTGCTGGTCCTGCGAGAGAGACCCATTTGGTTGTGCAGTCTGTGAAGCTGGGATCATGTACCCCTGCCTGTTGAACTAGGTGCTCAGGTAGGATTTCCTTCACCAAGTTGTCAGACCCCACTGAAGAGGACAGGAACGCTGGTACAGCAATTTGTGTTGCTGTGCGCACGCCAAGGCCCCCGAGTCTGACAGGAAGGGAGGCCTGTTTCCACTGCGAGTTGCTGAGGGAAAGATTGAGGGCTTTTTCTAGTGTTGATTTCAGCAAGCTGTCGTACTCTTCTAATTTAATATTGTTGAAAGATGGCGAACATCTTAGAAAGTAGGTCAGCCTGGGGAGGGACAAGCATCTGGTGATGAGGTAAAGTGCATCATGAGCATCGATGTCTTCAATCCTCTCGTTCATTCTCTTCAGGTCAGTGATCTTCTTACCAAGGACCTCGTCGATGGCATTCCTTCCAAGAGGAGCACCTAGGAGTGTGCTGTCCTCAGGGTTGGTTGTATGAATGTCAGGCAAAACAACCTTTATTTGCTCTATTATGTGCTGGTTGGTGGAGGTTATTTCGCACTTGGAAGGGTTCAGGGTGAGGCCTAGACTTGCTCCTTGCTCCTGAATTATTCTTATGTCGTCCAAGAGTGCGTCTGGGGAGCCGGCTAGAGTACCATCGTCCAAAAACCAAATGTTGAGCTCACTGGACAGGTTATCGGTGACTTCCTTGATGACTAGGCAGAAAAGAAAAGGAGCAAGGGGGTCACCCTGTTGGACACCTTCTTGTGATTCGATTTCATGTTCCCCAAAAGCAGAGTTAGATTCTTGCTGTAGCATGAGTTTACAAACGGGTAGAGGGAAGGAAAAAGGCGATGAACCGCATTGAGTACTGCATCCCTTCTAACCAGATTGAAGGCATTTTTGAAGTCCAGCTTTATCAGAGCTTTTTCATCCGTAATGTTGGCAATGTAAGCTCTAGCTGCATGAGCCGCTGCCTCACACCCTTGGGGAATGCCAAACCCAAGCTGTTTTGGCTTCAGCATGTCGGCTGCTGCCTGACTAACTGCTTTAGCAGCAGCCTTAGCGACGAGACGCCGGAGTGAATTGCCCACAGCTATCGGTCTGATTCCTCCATCTTTTTTCCTCAGGGCACAGAGGGTAGCGCCAAAAAAGAGAGGCCGTATGGTCTCTGGTATGTTGCCAGCTAGACATGTGTTGGCGAATCTTGTTAGTTCCACCAGGAGGCCCTGTGCAATGTCTCCCAGTGCAGGGTTGAGCATTTGTTTGATGTGGTTGGGTCTTAGTCCTGTGAACCCACCTGCTGATCCTGGTGGGAAGGATAAAGCTGCTTTATGCACCATGGATTCGAGCACACACAGGGGTTCTGCTCTGGTGACACCGACTAGGGGAACACCGTCGTCACGAGGAGCTCTGGGTGGGTGTTTTTCCCTCAGGGCTTGTGCTGTATCGGCATCCCTGGTGGCAACTGTGTCTTCACTGGTGATGACTCTGATTGCCCCTATTGTGTTGCCTTCTTCTATTTCTTGCTGACTGTTGCTCTCATTTTGGATGCCTCGGTTCTGCTGTTGATACCTTTCCTGCGGTGAGTGTTTTTGGCACGGGTGGGGAGGGGTGCCTGGTTGTCCTCTCTAGGAAAACTATTTATAGCCATAATGACTGAGGAAGCTAGAGATTTGTCTCTCCTTGCAGGGACAGCTAGACATATGTTTCCAAATAGGAGAAGGTTGCGCCATGCTTGGATGGTTCCGGGGAGTCATTGACCTTTTTCAAGAGGCTGGATAGTTTGGCTGCTGCCTGGGGCCGGGCAGCTTTGGGGATGTGCTGCAGGGTTCCAACCGATGTTGCTTTGATGGCTTCTAGTAGATTCTCAGTCGATATGAAGCTGTTGGAGGTGTTTTCCCTGACTGCTGGAGTGGGGCCTTGATTGATACCCTCTTTGGGAGGGCGCCACATACCCGGACAATTGGTTCCGTTGTGAGCATATATTATATGTTGCATGTTTTATATATATATATATATATATATATATATATATATATATATATATATATATATATATATATATATATATATATATATATATTTAGTATAAACACACTAATGAATCCACCCCTGCAAGAGACTCAAACCTAGTAGGTCCAGGTGTTTGCCCACCCAGGCACAAACCAGTACTTTGACCACTCCACCACACAGATCCTTAAAAAAGGTCGAAATTCGGGAGTTTATATCTAACATCTCCATCTCTCAAGGACGCCAGCAATGGTAAGAGATCAAAATTCGTTTTTCATCAGTCAATTGCATTTACTAGGGGGAACACAAGCCACATATTTACACGGATACTTGCTTAAACTCTCAAGTCATAGGTAAATACACAATGGGCTCCACCCCTGCAAAAGACTCAAACATAGAGGGCCCAGGAATTCGTGCACCAAGACACAACCAGTACTTTGACCACTCCACCACGCAGATCCTTAAAGGAGATCAAAATTCGGGAGATCAGGATGTTGGGAATAAAGTCCCGAACTTCGATCTATTTTTTCAGGATCTGCGTGGTGGAGCTATCAGAGTAATGGTTTGTGTCTGGGTGCGCGAACACCTGGGCCTTCTAGGTTCGAGTGTCTTGCAGGGGTGGAGTCCTGTGTGTGTTTACCTATGACATGTGACTTTAAGCAAGTATCCGTGTAAATATGTGGCTCGATTTCTCCCTAGTAAATGCAATTACATGATGAAAAACGAATTCTGATCCCTTTATAACGTCTTGGGAATAAAAATTGAGGAATTGATCAGCTTCCACGTACTGTGAAAAAACAAGGTGATCGACAGGTTTGTCACGGCTGTGTGCTGTTAAAACATTTTGGAGAAATTTGAGGGTAGGGATGTGAAGTTAAAGGACGGCAATACTTCTGTGATTATCAAGAATTTTAGTTTGAACTACACTTATGTTGCAGCGCGAGACAGCCTTATGAATTGACGAATAACACTCTTCAGTGCATGCTTGCGCATTATGGGCAAGTGGTGGAGGTTCGTATTAATCTCCATTCATATCAGCCGGTGTAGGTGATGTTTAATGGGACGAGGACGGTCAAAATATTTGTAGAGAGGAATATCCCTTCTTTCGTTAGTGATGGGCAGGTAGCTACGAATTCTGTTTTCTGGCCAACCAAAGATGTGTTTTAAATGTGAGCAGTCCGGTCATATTTTCGCTGCTTGCAATGTAGCATTGGCGGATCAGGTGACTGCTCCGGGAGGCCGACTTTCCGCCCCTGCGTACTGTGAGTGTTGCTTACAGGATGGAACAGGATGCGCCTGATGAGAAGACGGTACTGGATCAAACGGTGCAAGCACACAAGGATGCAGCACCAGTTATAGGTACTGCCATGGGTGGCATGAGAGTGGAGACCTCTGCACCTCCATGTGCTGAGGGTGTTTGTGACGTGTGATCCTGATACCTCTGAGGTGGTGGTGGTTGACATCCACACGGAGGAGGCAGCAAGTGCCGCCGCACCTGCCCGATCCCCTAAAGTGGACAGAGATGGTCGTTGTGGTGAGATGAAGCCTGTGCTGGGTTCGAGTTTCAACACTGTCGAGATGGTTGTAAGTGAAGCTGCAGGGGTTTTGGTGGATGCACTGGCCCCGTGTGATGGTTTTTTTCTGGGATGTGCGTCATGTTAAGAGCAGTGGAGTTGCTCAAATACCGTTGAATAGGAGATGTGGGTCTTCAGTGTGGATGGTTGAGGACTGCTGGCTCACGAGTGATGCTCCACAGGTGGACGATGCCTCGCCCGTACATGAGCCTAGTGCTCCGTTTGTGCTAGGTGATACAGTAGTGCCTGGTGTTCCTGGGAGTTTTGAGGTGCTTCATGATGGTGGACGTTCATCTGCTGCCCTAAATGATCGGGAATGGTGGGGCGTGGTGGAGAATGGGCAGTGCCGGGAGACGGATGATGAGTTGAAGTTTACTTTACGGAAGTGTTCTGTGGACTTCCCTGATTGTGATACCCTTCCGACTGAGGGTTTGAGTAGTCCATTTGACTGTGAAGATCACCCCAGGTGACATACTTATCCTTCCTCATCTATGTTTGTGGTGCCTTAAACACTAACTTTTTTGACGATTATTGTGAATGGGCTCAACTGCCGAGTTAAGCAACTTCATCTTAGGTTGATGACTAGATTTCACAGAATGGATGTGATTTTCGTCCAGAAACATAATGTTGGCTGTGTACGGGAATTGCACGACCTGAAATGTTATTTGAGATATTGTTTACCTGCCCTTGTTGTCACATGAACAAACGATGATTTTGGTGGCAAAACGGGCAGGCATACTTATTCTCGGTTCAGAATTGGATGATACTAGGAATGTGTTTGTGTCGTTGCTGTGGACGGCATTTCTCTTGATAAACATGTATGCTCCTTCAGGGGGGGGGGGGTCTCACCGGAGGCAGGAGAAGGAGGAATTGTACTTCTTGCGTAATGATTTCAGAAGTATAATATTTGTTGGTGATTTTAACAGTGTGACCTCGGAGAGGGACTATAACACCAACTCCCAGGCGGCTGTATCGAAGGCGTAGGTACGAACACTGCCCTGTATTGGTCTCTGTGATGTTTTTAGCATTTGCCGGGGGGGGGGGTCCATGTTACACTTTTGTTAGGAAGGCTTATTGTTCTCGAATTCATAGAATTTACCTGCATGGCCGGTATGGTAGGGTTCTCAGCTGTGTTACGGTCCCTGTTTGTTTTACTGATCACTGCATGATGGTGGAGGTGGGTGTTGTGGTTGATGATCAGATAAGGGTTGTGTCTGAGTTGCAGAAGATGAACTACAGTTTACTTCTCTGCACTGATGTTGTCTGTACCAAAAAACGTCAGTTGTTCGAGAGCTGTAGGGGCGATTGGTACAGTATATTTAAGAGTCTTAGAGCTACAAATTATTTGTCCAGATATGAAACATAGTATACAATGTTAAACAAATCTAACGTTATTTGGCATCAGGAACGTGAAAATTTCATCCCAATATGTTTAAACACTTTCGTGCTTGAGCAGAGGGTGCGCTCCGCAGAATATGACATCACGCTCCCGGTGGTGCGGGCGAGCATGCAGCGACACTAAAATGTGTATGCTCGTTTCAGTTTTCTTTCCTTAATTCTCGTGCTACGTCGTTCGTTTTGGTATCAATGTGTTCGCAATTAAATTCCCTGCAGGGGTATATGCATATAAGGTCCACAAGTCCCCGCAGCAAAGCCTAAAGTCGGCCAACCGTTATCCGTGAACGAGCACCAACTGGCACCCCGCAACCTAACGTGAATACTCGTTCAGTTTGATAACATCAATTTTCGTGTTACGTCTTTCATTGTGGTATCAAATTGTTCGCAATATAAAGGCGCGTACTTTCAAACTAGTCCCATAATAATAACAAAATAAATTGAATTTTAACAAATATTTTACATTTTGGATGCTCATCACCACAAAATTATTTATATATTTCTAGTGTTCTGACATCATTTATCGTGTTACTTCTATCATTTTGGTATCAAATTGTTCGCAATCTAAAGGCGCTCATTTTGAAACCACTCTCAGATTTATCGGATAAAATATTAATTTTTAACAAATATTTTAAAATGATGGACGCAGGCACGAGTTTACCGCTCGGCATAGGGAGAAAAATTATGGACAATATATGAGTTCACCGAGTGCGATAAATAGATTTTATACGAATTTAAAAGAAAAAACGTGCTGATAAGAACAGCTCCTATTAACTGGAACTGAGGGATAATGCAATGATAAAGAGATGCAAGCACCTGTCCGATGCCAGAAAGAAAAAGAATTGTAATAAGAAGGGTCCACAAAGTGGATATGCAGCTGAGGCGTTTCTACCATTGCTGAGGAATACATAATAACGAAACTAATAGAGTAATTATGGTATACTACTGTATTTTGTTTTATACCATGGCAATACCAATATCTGTTAATTCCACCAATGTCCACCATTTTTTTTTTGGGGGGGGGGATTTTTTTCTCCTTCGTATCTTATTTCATTGTATCTTCTACATATTGGAGGATGCATACCCATCACTAAGTATGTGAAGTTTGAAAAAAATTGACCAACTTGTTAATCAGCCATAGGTGGCAGAATTTGTGATTTTATTTTTTGGGGGCTGAAAAATATACAGAATTCAAACTCAATTATCTTTGACTCTTAAGGTTGTATTGAATTGTTGTTTGTTGTTAAAGATTCGCTACCTGGAACAAGAAGTTCCAAGTAGCACGGGCTATGGTGAGCCCGTAGTGCATGTTTTGGTTGTATTGAAGAATGGAGACCAGATGCGGGCTTTATCACTTAAATAAACTATAGTTATTATACTTATTAACCCATTTTCCTTATCCCTATATTTAGTTTTTTATGGGGGTGTGAGTACGATTGCCAAGCAATGTTTACTAAAACATAAAAGAACATTAAAAATTACAACAACCAAAGTCGTTGTCGATAACTTTAACTTCAATGTCTCTAAAACAGGAATTTCAACTTTAAGATGGCTTCAAAAAATCAGTTTCTCGCCGATTCTTACCGTTTTCACAATATGTGCACAGTGGTCCGTTCTACAATTGTTATGTTTTATTTATTTCATATACGCCAAACTTCCGGAGCTATAAATATTTGTGTCCTAATTTTGGCGCTTATAATTCTGCCACAATGACGATTTTTTTTCAAGTAAACTATACCGCCAAACTTATTTCTGTAAAATAAAAAATGAAAGTCATATACTATTCTGGGACCATAATAACACCAAATGAACAATTTGTGAAATTTATTATTTATAAGCTAATTTGAAAACTAAAATTTTATAATTTTTTAAATTCAATATTTTTTCATCGTTTGCGTGTTCGTGTTACGATAATGATCTATTCGAATAAATTGGAGCATATACCATATAGATTTGGCAAAAAATATTGTTAAAGAATATGAGTAAGTTTAAGAGCACCGTTTCCCAGTCAACATAAAACAAGGTTTTTTTTAAGTCTCCTGGAATAGTGGGACGAATGTAAAATTGAATGCAAACGGTGGTTCGTGCTGTGGTTAAGCGCAAGTCCGCTGAAAGGTTTGGCATTTTGGACTTGTTACAGCCTAGGTTGAGGACATTGTACGGCTTGATGGATAGTGACGTGGATAAATGTGAGGAGATTACGTCTCTAAAGGACCTAATTAACGGGTTTCGGGCGAGGTTTCTGGAAGGGGTCAATGTTCGGCTCGGAAATAGTGAGAGAGAGGAGACGGCTTCCTCTTATCTGCTGGGACAGGAAAGAAGGCGAGGGTCTCTGAGATAAGAACAGGTCTTAAGGTGGATGATTGTGTGGTGCTCACAAATACAGATGGTGTGTTTAGCTGTGTGAGGGGCAGGTTGGAGGAGCTCTACAGGAAGGTGCGAGAGAGACGCTGGTAGACAGGGTCAGCTTCTTGCCAACTGTGAAAAGGTGTTGTCCTTGGGGGATAATTTTCTTCTGTTGGTAGAAGTTTTTGATGCAGAGGTGTATTACCTAGTTGTGCTTGCGGGGGATGTGGGATTCAGGTGTGGGATGTGGTATATCATGTGGCGAAGGGCTGGTCGCCTGGGAGTGTGCGAATGTGCTGGTCGCCTGGGAGTGTGGACAAAGTACTGGTCGCCTGGGAGTGTGGACGAAGAGACTGGTCGCCTGGGAGTGTGACGAAGGGCTGGTCGCCTGGGAGTGTGGCGAAGAGCTGGTCGCCTGGGAGTGTGCGAAGGGACTGGTCGCCTGGGAGTGTGGCGAAGGGACTGGTCGCCGGTGGTTGAAGCGTGTGGAGTGTGCGAAGGGCTGGTCGCCTGGGAGTGTGGCGAAGGACTGGTCGCCTGGGAGAGTGATGAAGGACTGGTCGCCTGCGGAGTGTGGCGAAGAGACTGGTCGCCTGTGGGGTGAGAAGGGCTGGTCGCCTGGGATGTGGCGAAGGACTGGTCGCCTGGGAGGTGACGAAGAGACTGGTCGCCTGGGAGTGTGGACGAAGGGCTGGTCGCCTGGGAGTGTGGCTGAAGAGGCTGGTCGCCTGGGAGGGTGTGCGAAGGACTGGTCGCCTGGGAGTGTGGCGAAGAACTGGTCGCCTGGGAG
>WNGS01155519.1:29376-56876 GCA_020271785.1 Procambarus virginalis
TTCCTAGCTCAACCAGGTACGCAAAGATCAATACACTGTGATCACTCATTCCCAGGGGGCTTCCAACTTAACTTCCCTTATATCCGACTCATTAGGGTAAATATCAGATCAAGCAAGGCTGGTTCATCCCCTCCTCTCGTTCTTGTCGTCCCTTGACGTGTTGACTTAGAAAGTTTCTTGTTGCCACATCCAGCAGCTTAGCTCTCCATGTGTCTGGGCCTCCGTGTGGGTCTCTGTTCCCCAGTCTATCTTCCCAAGGTTGAAGTCTTTCATGATTAGTAGTCTGGATCCTTTCCTACTAGCTACAGAAGCGCCTCTCTCTATTATGTTTGATGTTGGCCATGTTGTTTTTCTATCATATTCCTGTCTGGGTCTTCTGTCGTTCGGTGGGGGTTATATATGACTACTACTATAATTTTCTGTGTTGTGTGTGTGTGTGTGGTGTGTGTGTGTGTGTGTGTGTGTGTGTGTGAACACTATTCACACTTCTCATCCATCAAGCATGGATGGGCATTATGCAAAACACCCAAACACTTGAATATATTTTCCCTTCAAGCCTGCCACACACACCTCACTATGAGCGCTTGACACCTGTCATATATGCCAGCCAGCTGGCCTTGACACCTGTCATATATGCCAGCCAGCTGGCCTTGACACCTGTCATATATGCCAGCCAGCTGGCCTTGACACCTGTCATATATGCCAGCCAGTTGGTCTTGACACCGGTCATATATGTCAGTCAGCTGGCCTTGACACCTGTCACATTTGCCAGCCAGCTGGCCTTGACAGCTTGTTGGGCCACACATTCCCTGGCTCCATCCCATCAAATTGTTGGTGTCTTTTACCCAGTACACCTGTAAGTCTTAATCTAGTCCCCGTCTTTAATTCCTATTTTCTTTGTGTAATTTATCACCATCGTCACGCTCTTCACCATCAATAATCATATCCCCCCCACCAACTTCACTATCCTCATATCCCCACTATCAAAGCATATTATGCTCCCTCATCATCATCACCTTTATTCTCACCATCATCACTAATTTCTCCATCACTATCCTCACCATCATCACTATCTTCACAGACATCACTATCTTCATGTCATCACTTCCCTCACAATCATCACTATCCTCACAATCATCACTATCCTCACAATCATCACTATCCTCACAATCATCACTATCTCTCACCATCATCACTATCCTCACCATAATTACTACCTTCACAATCATCACTACCTTCACCATCACTATCATCATCATCACTACCTTCACCATCATCACTATCCTCACCATCATCACTATCCTCACCAACATCACTACCTTCACCATCATCACTATCCTCACCATCATCACTACCTTCACCATCATCACTATCCTCACCATCATCACTATCCTCACCATCATCACTATCCTCACCATCATCACTATCCTCACCATCATCACTATCCTCACCATCATCACTATCCTCACCATCATCACTACCTTCACCATCATCACTACCTTCAACATCATCACTACCTTCACCATCCTCACTACCTTCACCATCATCACTACCTTCACCATCATCACTACCTCACCATCATCACTACCTTCACCATCATCACTACCTTCACCATCATCACTACCTTCACCATCACTATCCTCACCATCACTATCCTCACCATCATCACTATCCTCACCATCATCACTATCCTCACCATCCTCACTACCTTCACCATCATCACTATCCTCACCATCATCACTATCCTCACCATCCTCACTACCTTCACCATCATCACTACCTTCACCATCACTATCTTCACCATCATCACTACCTTCACCATCATCACTACCTTCACCATCCTCACTACCTTCACCATCATCACTACCTTCACCATCATCACTATCTTCACCATCATCACTACCTTCACCATCCTCACTACCTTCACCATCATCACTACCTTCACCATCATCACTATCTTCACCATCATCACTACCTTCACCATCATCACTATCCTCACCATCATCACTATCCTCACCATCATCACTATCTTCACCATCATCACTATCTTCACCATCATCACTATCCTCACCATCATCACTACCTTCACCATCATCACTATCCTCACTACTTCACCATCATCACCCTCACACATCATCCCTAACTTCACCATCATCACTACCTTCACCATCATCACTACCTTCACCATCATCACTACCTTCACCATCATCAGTTCCTTCACCATCATCAGTTCCTTCACCATCATCAGTTTCTTCACCATCATCACTACCTTCACCATCATCATTAACTTCACCATCGTCACTATCCTCACCATCATCACTACCTTCACCATCATCACTACCTTCACCATCATCACTACCTTCACCATCATCACTACCTTCACCATCATCACTACCTTCACCATCATCACTACCTTCACCATCATCACTACCTTCACCATCATCACTATTCACCATCATCACTATCCTCACTATCCTCACTACCTTCACCATCATCACTACCTTCACCATCATCACTATCCTCACTATCCTCACTACCTTCACCATCCTCACTACCTTCACCATCCTCACTACCTTCACCATCCTCACTACCTTCACCATCCTCACTACCTTCACCATCATCACTACCTTCACCATCCTCACTACCTTCACCATCATCACTACCTTCACTATCATCACTACCTTCACCATCATCACTACCTTCACCATCATCACTACTTCACCATCATCACTACCTCACCATCATCACTACCTTCACATCATCACTACCTTCACCATCATCACTATCCTCACCATCATCACTACCTCACCATCATCACTATCTTCACCATCATCACTATCCTCACCATCATCACTACCTTCACCATCATCACTACCTTCACCATCATCACTATCCTCACCATCATCACTACCTCACCATCATCACTATCCTCACCATCATCACTACCTTCACCATCATCACTACCTTCACCATCATCACTATCCTCACCATCATCACTATCCTCCTATCATCACATCTTCATCATCACTATCCTCACCATCATCACTACCTTCACCATCATCACTACCTTCACCATCATCACTACCTTCACCATCATCACTACCTTCACCATCATCACTCCCTTCACCATCTCACTACCTTCACCATCATCACTACCTTCACCATCATCACTATCTTCACCATCATCACTACCTTCACCACCTCACTACCTTCCCCATCACTACCTTCACCATCATAACTACCTTCACCATCATCACTACCCTCACTACCTTCACCATCCTCACTACCTTCTCCATCATCACTACCTTCACCATCCTCACTACCTTCACCATCATCACTACCTTCACCATCATCACTACCTCCCATCCTCACTACCTTCACCATCATCACTACCTTCATCCTCACTACCTTCACCATCATCACTACCTTCACCATCATCACTACCTTCACCATCATCACTACCTTCTCCCTCATCACTACCTTCACCATCCCACTACCTTCACCATCATCACTACCTTCACATCATCACTACCTTCACCATCATCACTACCTTCACCATCATCACTACCTTCACCATCCTCACTACCTTCACCATCATCACTACCTTCACCATCATCACTACCTTCACCATCATCACTACCTTCACATCATCACTACCTTCACCATCATCACTACCTTCACCATCATCACTACCTTCCCCATCATCACTATCCTCACTATCCTCACTACCTTCACCATCATCACAAACACGACCATCATAATCTTACCAAACTAACCAATAACTAGTAATCAGTCAGAGACCTCCAAGAACACAAGAACACAACAAGAGACAGGAGAACACAGAACAATGAGAGGTGTCGAGCGAATTAAAGAACATGAAACTCCCCTCAAAGAACAGAAATAGAGAAAGTAATAAGAAATAACATCGCAAGAACTACACGATACACACAAGTCAAAAAAATAGTAAAATTTGATGAAAACCCAAAATATTGAAACAAACCCAAAACAAAATTTAAACAGCAGCTTTTCCCAACTTTTGTTTCAAAGTTTAATTGTCCAGGTACATAGAAACTGCCTAACTAGATACACAGAGAAGTCTGAAACTATGTCTAGTGGGACACAGCGCATCCGCATCGTTAAGGATTAGTCTATACCAGAGGGGGGGGGGGAAGACCTGCTGCATGGGTAACAGCTTCTCCCCCATATGAACCTACCCTGGCTTGGCGCCCTGAAAATGTAATCATTCATTTAGTGAACGTTCATAACAAACTTCATTCAAAGACTAATCACTCCATAAGGCCATAATCACACTTCAGGCCATAATCACATAATCAAAGCATAATGGTATTGAACAGCTGTCAAAACTCTATGAACATTATAATTTAGGAAACTACAAAAGGTCTATTGACCCATGTTGGGATCTCTCATATTCCTCTCATTCGTTGTTCACGTGGGTAGTTGATTGTTCACAATAATCCACACGAAGGTGAACACTGTTCTCTTGGGTAGATAGAGTGTACCGAATTATCTACATACAGGTAAATACTGTTTACAAATCGAACACAGTTTTTTCTAAGTATTATGAATCATACACGCTGTCACATGGACTTCAGAGGTATACATTCATATATACATCGTAGAGAGAATATCCAAAACATATACACACACAGCTATATAGGATATACAGAAAAATACACATAAACACTACTTTTTTTAAACTATGAAACAGGTATCCATTCGTGTGTTAAAAAACTATGATTAGTTTCTCGTACTTTTTAGGCACAAACACACCCGAGCGTGTGTCCTAGTCCTAAGGACCCGGGTTCGATTCCTCTGATCGAAGTAGAAACAAACGGACAAAGTTTCTTTCACATGTTGCCTCTGTTCACCCAGCAGTAAATAGGTACATGGGAATTAGCCAAATGCTACCGGTTGCATCTTGGGGATATGTGTGTGTGTACTTCACCAAGTTGGACTCACCTAGTTGTGTTGCGGGGGTTGAGCTCCGGCTCTTTGATCCAGCCTCTCANCTGGAACAATCTCAACTGTTCACCGCCATCTAGAATCTTCCTGGAAGTTCATAGCTTAAGACTAGATTTCTCGATTGTTGAAATGTGCAGTAAAACGCCGCGGACACATAGACCTACACTGAGACACATAGCGCGGACACCTAGATCTACACTGAGACACATAGACCTACGCTGAGACACACACCGCGGACACATAGACCTACACTGAGACACACACCGCGGACACAGAGACCTACACTGAGACACATACCGCGACACATAGACCTACACTGAGACACATACCGCGGACACATAGACCTACACTGAGACACATACCGCGGACACATAGACCTACACTGAGACACATGCCGCGGACTCATGACCTACACTGAGACACATACCGCGGACACATAGACCTACACTGAGACACATGCCGCGAACACATAGACCTACACTGAGACACATACCGCGGACACATAGACCTACACTGAGACACATACCGTGGAAACATAGACCTACACTAAGACACACACCGCGGACACATAGACCTACACTGAGACACACCGCGGACACATAGACCTACACTGAGACACATACCACGGACACATAGATCTACACTGAGACACATACCGTGGACACTGAGACACACACCGCGGACACATAGACCTACACTGAGACACATACCGTGGACACATAGACCTACACTAAGACACACACCGCGGACACATAGACCTACACTGAGACACACACCGCGGACACATAGACCTACACTGAGACACACACCGCGGACACATAGACCTACACTGAGACACACACCGCGGACACATAGACCTACACTGAGACACACCGCGGACACATAGACCTACACTGAGACACACACCGCGGACACATAGACCTACACTGAGACACACCGCGGACACATAGACCTACACTGAGACACATACCTCGGACATATAGACCTACACTGAGACACATACCGCGGACACACAGACCTACACTGAGACACAGACCTCGGACACATACGTCAGTCCAGTGGCGCCTGAGGATAAGTTTCTGGACACGAACTAGGGACATCTAGGGGGGCGCTGGGACTCCCTAGAGGACATCTAGGGGCGGGGCTAGGACTCCCCTAGAGACATGTAGGGGGAGAGGAAGAAGGAGGAGGAGGGCGGGAGTAGCCGCGGACCTCCCTCGGTCACCGTCAGTGATCCCGCAGACACGGTAGGGTCTGCACGCACTCGCGTCTCTCCACGCCTCGCCACGCGCTTCTCCACACACGCTACCACGTGTCGCACGCACACGCACGCCTTCCTGCGACTGCTCACCCACACACCTGTAGCTCGTAGTAGTCGCACAGTTTGCAAGCAATGTGTCGTGTGTGCCACTCTGAGGTAAACAGAGAGACAGTCGATGTTTTGAAGGCATTATAGAGAAAGCGTCAAGCCCCTATGACTAGTATAACCTGGCAGGGCGGGCAGGATGAGGATAGGGGCTAGGATACGAGGACGGAGTGAAGGAACAGGTGCCCAACCACTCCAGCCATCGCGGGATCGCTGCCTCCAGTTGCACAGGATTCTCTAGCAAGAAACGTGGCTACTTAAGGAACCGATAATGGCAGGATATTCGTGGTACTTAAGTGATCTTTCTTGTTTCTCACTCTTTGTATCCTACACCAGGTATCCTACACCTTGTATCCTACACCAGGTATTCTACACCAGGTATCCTACACCAGGTATCCTACACCAGGTATCCTACACCAGTATCCTACACCAGGTATCCTACACCAGTATCCTACACCAGGTATCCTACACCAGGTATCCTACACCTAGTATCCTACACCAGTATTCTACACCAGGTATCCTACACCAGGTATCCTACACCAGGTATCCTACACCAGGTATTCTACACCTAGTATCCTACACTATGTATCCTACACCAAGTATCCTACACCTAGTATCCTACACCAGGTATTCTATACCTAGTATCCTACACCATGTATCCTACACCAGTATCCTACACCTAGTACCCTACACCTAGTATCCTACACTAGGTATCCTACACCAGGTATCCTACACCTAGTACACTACACCTAGTATCCTACACTAGGTATCCTACACCAGGTATCCTACACCTAGTACCCTACACCTATTATCCTACACCAAGTATCCTACACTTAGTATCCTACACCTAGTATCCTACACCTAGTATCCTACACCAAGTATCCTACACCTAGTATCCTACACCTAGTATCCTACACTTAGTATCCTACACATAGTATCCTACACCATGTATTCTACACCTTGTATCCTACACCTAGTATCCTTCACCAAGTATCCTACACCATGTATCCTACACCAAGTATTCTACACCATGTATCCTACACCTAGTATCCTATACACCATGTATCCTACACCATGTATCCAACACCATGTATCCTACACCATGTATCCTAAATCTCGTATCCTATACCTCGTATCCTACACCTAACATCTTACACCAGGTATCCTACACCTAGTACCCTACACCTAGTATCCTACACCTAGTATCCTACACCAAGTATTCTACACCTAGTATCCTACACTATGTATCCTACACCTAATATCCTACACCTAGCATCCTACACCAAGTATCCTACACCTAGTACCCTACACTATGTATCCTACACCTAATATCCTACACCTAGCTTCCTACACCTAGTATCCTACACTATGTATCCTACACCATGTATTCTACACCTAGAATCCAACACCATGTATCCTACACCATGTATCCTACACCATGTATCATAAACCATGTATCATACACCTTGTATCCTACGCCATGTATCCTACACCTAGTATCCTACACCATGTATCCTACACCTAGTGTCCTACACCTAGTATCCTACACCATGTATCCTACACCTAGTATCCTACACCATGAATCCTACACCTTGTATCATACATCTAGTATCCTACACCTAGTATCCTACAACTTGTATCCTAAACCTAGTATCCTACACCAAGTATCCTACATGTATCCTACACCATGTATCCTACACCTAGTATCCAAGTCCATGTATCCTACACCAAGTATCCTACACCTAGTATCCTACACCTAGCATCCTACACCTAGTATCCTACATCATGTATTCTACACCTAATATCCTACAGCTAGTATCCTACACCATGCATCCTACACCATGCATCCTACACCTATTATCCTACACCTAGTATCCTACACCATGTATCCTACACCTAGTATCCTGCACATCGGGACACCACGAGCGTAGCTCTCATCCTGTAACTACACTTAGGTAATTACATATATCCAAGACCATGTATCCTACACCTAGTATCCTACACCTAGTATTCTACATCTAGTATCCTACACCATGTATCCTACACCAAGTATTCAACACCATGTATCCTACACCAAGTATCCTAGCTACACCTAGTAACCTACACCATGTATCCTACACAATGTATCCTACACCTAGTATCCTACACCTAGTATCCTACTCCTAGTATCCTACACCTAGTATCCAACACCAAGTATCCTACACCATGTATCCTACACCATGTATCCTACACCATGTGTCCTACACCTAGTATCCAACACCAAGTATCCAACACCTAGTATCCTACACTTAGTATCCTACACCTAGTATCCTACACCTAGTATCCTACACTTAGTATCCTACGACTAGTATCCTACGACTAGTATCCTACACCTAGTATCCTACACTTAGTATCCTACGATTAGTATCCTACGACTAGTATCCTACACCTAGTATGCTACACCTAGTATCCTTCACCTAGTATCCTACACTTTGTATCCTACGACTAGTATCCTACACCTAGTATCCTACACCTAGTATCCTACACCTTGTATCCTACGACTAGTATCCTACACCTAGTATCCTACACCTAGTATCCTACACCTAGTATCCTTCACCTAGTATCCTACACCTAGTATCCTACGACTAGTATCCTACACCTAGTATCCTTCACCTAGTATCCTACACCTAGTATCCCACACCTAGTTTCCTACACCTAGTATCCTACACCTAGTATCCTACGACTAGTATCCTACACCTAGTATCCTACACCTAGTATCCTACGACTAGTATCCTACACCTAGTATCCTACACCTAGTATCCTACACCTAGTACCCTACACCTAGTATCCTACACCTAGTATCCTACACCTAGTATCCTACACCTAGTATCCTACACCTAGTACCCTACTGCTGCCAGACACAAGTCCTGATACAATCTGGAGTCACCTTGATGACTAGAGACTAGTGTGTACTCACCTTGTTGTGCTTGCGGGGGTTGGGGTCTGGCTCTTTGGTCCCGCCTTCCAACCATCAATCAACTGGTGTACAGATTCCTGAGCCTACTGGGCTCTATCATATCACCATTTGAAACTGTGTATGGAGTCAGCCTCCACCACATCACTGCCTAATGCATTCCATCTGTTAACTACTCTGACACTGAAAAAGTTCTTTCCAACGTCCCTGTGGCTCATTTGGGTACTCAGTTTCCACCTGTGTCCCCTTGTTCGCGTATCCCCCATGTTAAACAATTTATCTTTATCTACCCTGTCGATTGCTCTGAGAATTTCTTAGATGGTGATCATGTCTCCCCTTACTCCTCTGTTTTCCAGGGATGTGACGTGTTGCTCCCGTAGCCTTGCCTCGTAGCTCATATCTCTCAGTTCCGGAACTAGTCTGGTGGGATACCACTTACTCTTCTCTAACTTTGGCTTGTGTTTAACTAGGTACGGGCTCCAGGCTTGAGCTACTTACTCCAGGATTGATCTGACATAATTGGTATACAGGGTCCTGAACAAGATATACAAAATTCCTTACACAAGTTTCTAAAGGCAGTTCTTACGTTGGCCAGACTAGCATATGCCGCTGATGATATCCTTTTGATGTGGGCCTCTGGGGAGAGGTTCGGTGTGATATCGACCCCCAGATCTTTCTCTCTATTTGACTCTTGCAGGATTTCACCTCCCAGATGGTACCTTGTGTTCAGCCTTCTGCTCCCTTCGCCTAATTTCAATACTTTACACTTTCCTGAGTTTAACTTTAGTAACCATTTTATTGACCATTCCTCAAGCCTGTCCAGGTCGTCCTGTAGTCTCTGTCTATCTTCATCTGTTTTGATTCTTCTCATATTTTTGCATCATCAGCAAACATTGAGAGGAATGAGTCTATGCACTCTGGAAGATCATTTACATATACTAGGAACAGGATGGGTTGAAGAACAGAGCCCTGTGGGACTCCGCTGGTGACATCTCGCCACTCTGATGTCTCCCCCTCACCGTTACTCGCTGTTTCCTGTTGCTTAGATACTCCCTTATCCACTGGAGCACCTTACCTTTCACTCCTGCCTGTTGCTCCAACTTTTGTAACAGACTTTTATGGGGTACAGTGTGTTCAATGTGTATGTGTGTGTGTTGCATTTAAATAGATTACAAAGACCTATACAAATTACGCATATATATATATATATATATATATATATATATATATATATATTCATTAACTACATACATAGGAACCTATGCTACCTTCCTTCTCTGCCCTGCGGATGCTCGTTAGCCCGAAAGAACGTCCATATTTCGGTGGTTTTGATTTCACTAAAACACCGGGATTTTGACGTTGTGGTCGGTAACACCAGCGGGGCATTTTGAGGACAAGTTGTTAACACAGATAATGTTAAACTCAAATTACCAGCAGTGTATAAGGGTCTAAGCACTCAGAAGACTGTAGAAAATTAAGTCTAACGTCAGGAAAGAGTAAGACTTGTTTTGCTGTTGCAAAGAAATGAAACGAGGCTGTTAGCGCAGCGACAGATCCAGCAAGAACAGCTGACTGGGAGAACAGCTGACTGAGGAATGGTGAAGCAGTTATCAGCTGACTGGCCATGTAAACATTGCAACGGCTTGTGCAATCCTCTCGCTCAACAGGTAAGTGGCTGGACCCCTTTATACTCTAATGACTCAATCATCTAGCTTACAGGTCAACTAGCTACATATGAGCTAGCTACATATGAGCTAGCCACATATAGCTAGCCACATATACCTGCTCCTAGTAAGTGCCTCATCCTCTCAAACTAGCCAACAGAAAGGGTGGCAAGCACCCCCTTATATCTGGCTTCCCATTCAGCTACTGGCAGGTGGGCAGGTACCACCAGCCACCCATATTATAGACATATAATATATATATTATATATATATATATATATATATATATATATATTGTGTGTGTGTTGTGATTGTCTTTTATAAACTGCTAATTACAGCTGTTATTAGTCACTCCTCATAGTTATGTTACGTATTGAAGGTATATGTTATAACTATATAAGGTATATCCTTGGGTACACTGACCTTGTTAACCTTGGGTACACTGACCTTGTTAACCTTGGGTACACTGACCTTGTTAACCTTGGGTACACTGACCTTGTTAACCTTGGGTACACTGACCTTGTTAACCTTGGGTACACTGACCTTGTTAACCTTGGGTACACTGACCTTGTTAACCTTGGGTACACTGACCTTGTTAACCTTGGGTACACTGACCTTGTTAACCTGGGTACACTGACCTTGTTAACCTTGGGTACACTGACCTTGTTAACCTTGGGTACACTGACCTTGTTAACCTTGGGTACACTGACCTTGTTAACCTTGGGTACACTGACCTTGTTTGTTAACCTTGGGTACACTGACTTGTTAACCTTGGGTACACTGACCTTGTTAACCTTGGGTACACTGACCTTGTTAACCTTGGGTACACTGACCTTGTTAACCTTGGGTACACTGACCTTGTTAACCTTGGGTACACTGACCTTGTTTGTTAACCTTGGGTACACTGACCTTGTTTGTTAACCTTGGGTACACTGACCTTGTTTGTTAACCTTGGGTACACTGACCTTGTTTGTTAACCTTGGGTACACTGACCTTGTTTGTTAACCTTGGGTACACTGACCTTGTTTGTTAACCTTGGGTACACTGACCTTGTTTGTTAACCTTAGGTACACTGACCTTGTTAACCTTGGGTACACTGACCTTGTTTGTTAACCTTGGGTACACTGACCTTGTTTGTTAACCTTGGGTACACTGACCTTGTTTGTTAACCTTGGGTACACTGACCTTCCTTGTTAACCTTGGGTACACTGAGCTTGGGTACACTGACCTTGGATACACTGACCTTGGGTATGCTGACCTTGGGTACACTGACCTTGGGTACACTGACCTTGTTAACCTTGCGCACACTGACCTTGGATACACTGACCTTGGGTACACTGACCTTGTTAACCTTGCGTACACTGACCTTGGATACACTGACCTTGGATACACTGACCTTGGGTACACTGACCTTGGGTACACTGACCTTGGATACACTGACCTTGGGTACACTGACCTTGGGTACACTGGCCTTGGGTACACTGACCTTGGGTACACTGACCTTGGATACACTGACCTTGGGTACACTAACCTTGGGTACACTGACCTTGGGTACACTCACCTTGGGTACACTGACCTTGGATACACTGACCTTGGGTACACTAACCTTGGGTATACTGACCTTGGATACACTGACCTTGGGTACACTGACCTTGGATACACTGACCTTGGATACACTGACCTTGGATACACTGACCTTGGGTACACTAACCTTGGGTATACTGACTTTGGATACACTGACCTTGGGTACACTGACCTTGGGTACACTGACCTTGGGTACACTAACCTTGGATACACTGACCTTGGATACACTGACCTTGGGTACACTGACCTTGGATACACTGACCTTGGATACACTGACCTTGGGTACACTGACCTTGGATATACTGACCTTGGATACACTGACCTTGGGTACACTGACCTTGGATACACTGACCTTGGATACACTGACCTGGATACACTAACCTTGGGTACACTGACCTTGGGTACACTGACCTTGGGTACACTGACCTTGGGTACACTGACCTTGGGTACACTGACCTTGGATACACTGACCTTGGATACACTGACCTTGGGTACACTAACCTTGGGTATACTGACCTTGGATACACTGACCTTGAGTACACTGACCTTGGGTACACTAACCTTGGATACACTGACCTTGGATACACTGACCTTGGGTACACTGACCTTGGGTAAACTGACCTTGGATACACTGACCTTGGGTACACTGACCTTGGATATACTGACCTTGGATATACTGACCTTGGATACACTGATCTTGGGTACACTGACCTTGGATACACTGACCTTGGATACACTGACCTTGGGTACACTGACCTTAGGTACACTGACCTTGGGTACACTGACCTTGGGTACACTGACCTTGGATACACTGACCTTGGGTACACTGACCTTGGGTACACTGACCTTGGATACACTGACCTTAGGTACACTGACCTTGGGTACACTGACCTTGGGTACACTGACCTTGGGTACACTGACCTTGGGTACACTGACCTTGGATACACTGACCTTGGGTACACTGACCAGCGACTCGGTACTGTAGTGGTTGTGACAAACAATAGTTTGATTGATCAAACACTAAGAATACATTGAAAACTCCTGATTGTATAATGATGTATTAGTATAATGACGTATAAATATAATGATGTATTAATATAATGATGTATTAATATAATGATGTATTAATATAATGATGTATTAATATAATGACGTATTAATATAATGATGTATTAATATAATGACGTATTAATATAATGATGTATTAATATAATGACGTATTAATATAATGACGTATTAATATAATGATGTATTAATATAATGACGTATTAATATAATGATGTATTAATATAATGATGTATTAATATAATGACGTATTAATACATGGCCAAAGAACGCACTTACTGCATGCTGGTGCAACATTATGTGGCCCAGGAAATTATTGCACGATGCATCAATATGCAACAGCAAATTCCTTATTGCCTAATAACCCATCAATACGTGGAGCAGGAGACTCCTTGTTGCGTGGTAATACATCAATGTTGCACACAAGGCTCTTTATTGCATGGTAATGTTGCAATATGTTGCACAGGAGGCTCTTTATTGCATGGTAATGTTGCAATATGTTGCACACACGGCTCTTTATTGCATGGTAATGTTGCAATATGTTGCACACAAGGCTCTTTATTGCATGGTAATGTTGCACTATGTTGCACAGAAGGCTCTTTATTGCATGGTAATATTGCAATATGTTGCACACAAGGCTCTTTATTGCATGGTAATGTTGCAATATGTTGCACACAAGGCTCTTTATTGAATGGTAATGTTGCACTATGTTGCACAGAAGGCTCTTTATTGCATGATAATGTTGCAATATGTTGCACAGGAGGCTCTTTATTGCATGATAATGTTGCAATATGCTGCACACAAGGCTCTTTATTGCATTATAATGTTGCAATTTGTTGCACAGGAGGCTCTTTATTGCATGATAATGTTGCAATATGTTGCACAGAAGGCTCTTTATTGCATGATAATGTTGCAATATGTTGCACAAAAGGCTCTTTATTGCATGATAATGTTGCAATATGTTGCACAGAAGGCTCTTTATTGCATGGTAATGTTGCAATATGTTGCACAGAAGGCTCTTTATTGCATGATAATGTTGCAATATGTTGCACAGAAGGCTCTTTATTGCATGATAATGTTGCAATATGTTGCACAGAAGGCTCTTTATTGCATGGTAATGTTGCAATATGTTGCACAGGATAACTTTAAAAGGGTCACCCCTGGAAACTTTAACACCGCTTGATGTTGAACATGTTCATTTTGTTCACTCTGTTTCAGTGTTCATCATGTTCACTGTGTCTCAGTGTTCATCATGTTCACTGTGTCTCAGTGTTCATCTTGTTCACTGTGTCTCAGTGTTCATCATGTTCACTGTGTCTCAGTGTTCATCATGTTCACTGTGTCTCAGTGTTCATCTTGTTCACTGTGTCTCAGTGTTCATCTTGTTCACTGTGTCTCAGTGTTCATTTTGTTCACTGTGTCTCAGTGTTCATTTTGTTCACTGTGTCTCAGTGTTCATTTTGTTCACTGAGTCTCAGTGATCATCATGTTCACTGTGTCTCAGTGTTCATCTTGTTCACTGTGTCTGTGTTCATCATGTTCAACTGTGTCTCAGTGTTCATCATGTTCACTGTGTCTCAGTGTTAATCTTGTTCACTGTGTCTCAGTGTTCATCATGTTCACTGTGTCTCAGTGTTAATCTTGTTCACTGTGTCTCAGTGTTCATCTTGTTCACTGTGTCTCAGTGTTCATCATGTTCACTGTGTCTCAGTGTTCATCATGTTCACTGTGTCTCAGTGTTCATCTTGTTCACCTGTGTCTCAGTGTTCATCTTGTTCACCTGTGTCTCAGTGTTCATCATGTTCACTGTGTCTCAGTGTTCATCATGTTCACTGTGTCTCAGTGTTCATCTTGTTCACCTGTGTCTCAGTGTTCATCTTGTTCACTGTGTCTCAGTGTTCATCTTGTTCACTGTGTCTCAGTGTTCATCATGTTCACTGTGTCTCAGTGTTCATCTTGTTCACTGTGTCTCAGTGTTCATCTTGTTCACTGTGTCTCAGTGTTCATTTTGTTCACTGTGTCTCAGTGATCATCATGTTCACTGTGTCTCAGTGTTCATCTTGTTCACTGTGTCTGTGTTCATCATGTTCAACTGTGTCTCAGTGTTCATCATGTTCACTGTGTCTCAGTGTTAATCTTGTTCACTGTGTCTCAGTGTTCATCATGTTCACTGTGTCTCAGTGTTAATCTTGTTCACTGTGTCTCAGTGTTCATCTTGTTCACTGTGTCTCAGTGTTCATCATGTTCACTGTGTCTCAGTGTTCATCTTGTTCACCTGTGTCTCAGTGTTCATCTTGTTCACTGTGTCTCAGTGTTCATCTTGTTCACTGTGTCTCAGTGTTCATCATGTTCACTGTGTCTCAGTGTTCATCTTGTTCACCTGTGTCTCAGTGTTCATCTTGTTCACTGTGTCTCAGTGTTCATCTTGTTCACTGTGTCTCAGTGTTCATCATGTTCACTGTGTCTCAGTGTTCATCTTGTTCACTGTGTCTCAGTGTTCATCTTGTTCACTGTGTCTCAGTGTTCATCTTGTTCACTGTGTCTCAGTGTTCATCTTGTTCACTGTGTCTCAGTGTTCATCTTGTTCACCTGTGTCTCAGTGTTCATCATGTTCACTGTGTCTCAGTGTTCATCTTGTTCACTGTGTCTCAGTGTTCATCTTGTTCACCTGTGTCTCAGTGTTCATCATGTTCACCTGTGTCTCAGTGTTCATCTTGTTCACTGTGTCTCAGTGTTCATCATGTTCACTGTGTCTCAGTGTTCATCTTGTTCACTGTGTCTCAGTGTTCATCTTGTTCACTGTGTCTCAGTGTTCATCTTGTTCACTGTGTCTCAGTGTTCATCTTGTTCACTGTGTCTCAGTGTTCATCTTGTTCACTGTGTCTCAGTGTTCATCTTGTTCACTGTGTCTCAGTGTTCATCTTGTTCACTGTGTCTCAGTGTTCATCATGTTCACTGTGTCTCAGTGTTCATCATGTTCACTGTGTCTCAGTGTTCATCTTGTTCACTGTGTCTCAGTGTTCATCTTGTTCACCTGTGTCTCGGTGTTCATCATGTTCACTGTGTCTCAGTGTTCATCTTGTTCACTGTGTCTCAGTGTTCATCTTGTTCACTGTGTCTCAGTGTTCATCTTGTTCACTGTGTCTCAGTGTTCATCTTGTTCACTGTGTCTCAGTGTTCATCATGTTCACTGTGTCTCAGTGTTCATCTTGTTCACTGTGATTTCTCTCAAGGCACAAAACACACAGAATGTGTTCAAATCCCCCCCCTCCCCCCTTCCCCTATCCACTTGGACTGGTCGACACAGGGACGACCGGGGTTCTAGCAGGGTCGGAGTTCGATCCCCCGAGGACAGTTCCGTACTGAGGCTGCATGTTCATGAGTGTTCATAAGTGAACATGCTGCAAGTGTAGTTACAGGATGAGAGCTACGCTTGTGGTGTCCCATGTGTGTGTTTACTCTTTGTATCTGCAGAGGTATTAGCTCTTGGACCCCGCCTTTCTAACCAATTTATGACTATTATGTCTAATTCACATATTTATCTTACAAACACACACACACACATACACCCAGGAAGCAGCCCGTAGTAGCTGTCTAACTCCCAGCTACGTATTTACTGCTAGGTGAACAGGGCATCAGGGTGACAGTAACTGCCCATTTCTTAATGCCTCTTCCGGGGATCGAACCAGTGCACATAGGACTACGACCCCAGAGCGCTGTCCACTCAGCCCCGAGGCCCCCTGAAGCCCCTCGTGTGTGTACTCACCTAGTTGTACTCACCTAGTTGTGTTTGCGGGGGTTGAGCTCTGGCTCTTTGGTCCCGCCTCTCAACCGTCAATCAACAGGTGATTGTGTGTGTGTGTATGTGTGTGTGTGTGTGTGTGTGTGTATGTGTGTGTGTGTGTGTGTTTGTGTGTGTGTGTGTGTATGTGTATTCACCTAGTTGTGTTTGCGGGGGTTGAGCTTTGCTCTTTCGGCCCGCCTCTCAACTGTCAATCAACTGTTTACTAACTACTTTTTTTTTCCACACATCACACACATCCCAGAAAGCAGCCCGTGACAGCTGACAAACTCCCAGGTACCTATATACTGCTGGGTAACAGGGGCATTCACGGTGAAAGAAACTTTGCCCGTTTGTTTCTGCCTGGTGCGGGAATCGAACCCGTGCCACAGAATTACGAGTACTGCGCGCTATCCACCAGGCTACCAGGTCCCCCAGGCTGTGTACTCACCTAATTGTACTCACATAATTGTACTTGGGGGGGTTGAGCTCTGGCTCTTTGGTCCCGCCACTCAACCGTCAAGCAACAGGTGTACAGGTTCCTGAGCCTATTGGGCTCTATCATATCTACACTTGAAACTGTGTATGGAGTCAGCCTCCACCACATTACTTCCTAATGCATTCCATTTGTCAACCACTCTGACACTAAAAATGTTCTTTCTAATATCTCTGTGGCTCATTTGGGCACTCAGTTTCCACCTGTGTCCCCTCGTGCGTGTGCCCCTTGTGTTAAATAGCCTGTCTTTATCTACCCTATCAATTCCCTTGAGAATCTTGAATGTGGTGATCATGTCCCCCCCTAACTCTTCTGTCTTCCAACGAAGTGAGGTTTAATTCCCGTAGTCTCTCTTCGTTGCTCATACCTCTCAGCTCGGGTACTAGTCTGGTGGCAAACCTTTGTACCTTTTCCAGTTTAGTCTTATGCTTGACTAGATATGGACTCCATGCTGGAGCCGCATACTCCAGGATTGGTCTGACATATGTGGTATATAATGTTCTGAAAGATTCCTTACACAAGTTTCTAAAGGCCGTTCTTATGTTAGCCAACCTGGCATATGCCGCTGATGTTATCCTCTTGATATGAGCTTCAGGGGACAGGTCTGGCGTGATATCAACCACCAGGTCTTTCTCTCTCTCTGACTCTTGAAGTATTTCAACTCCCAAATGATACCTTGTATCTGGTCTCCTGCTTCCTATCCCCTATCTTCATTACATTACATTTGCTTGGGTTAAACTCTAACAACCATTTGTTCGACCATTCCTGCAGCTTGTCCAGGTCTTCTTGAAGCCTCAAGCTGTCCTCATCTGTCTTAATCCTTCTCATAATTTTGGCGTCGTCAGCAAACATTGAGAGGAATGAGTCTATACCCTCTGGGAGATCATTTACGTATATCAGAAACAGGATAGGTCCGAGTTCAGAGCCCTGTGGGACTCCACTGGTGACTTCGCGTTAATCTGAGGTCTGACCCCCTCACTGTAACTCTCTGCTTCCTATTGCTTAGGTACTCCCTTATCCACTGGAGCGCCCTACCAGTTACTCCTGCCTGTTTCTCCAGCTTATGCATAAGCCTTTTATGGGGCACTGTGCCAAAAGCTTTCCGACAGTCCAAAAAAAACCTGATCGTAGAATTCTATTAAGCCTGTAAGGCAAGATTTACCCTCCCTGAACCCATGTTGATGGGTTGTCACGAAGTCTCTTCTCTCCAGATGTGTTACTAGGTATTTTCTCACGATCTTCTCCATCACCTTGCATGGTATACAAGTTAAGGACACTGGCCTGTAGTTCAGTGCCTCTTGTCTGTCACCCTTTTTGTATATTGGTACTACATTAGCCGCCTTCCATATTTCTGGTAGGTCTCCCGTTTCCAGTGACCTACTATACACTATGGAGAGTGGCAAACAAAGTGCTCCTGCACACTCTTTCAATACCCATGGTGAGATTCCATCTGGCCCAACAGCTTTTCTCGCGTTCAGCTCCAATAGGAGCTTCTTGATCTCATCTCTTGTAATTTCGAACTTTTCCCAGGTCGCCTGGTTTGCTGCCACCTCTCCTAGCGCCGTGACTTCTCCTTGTTCTATCGTAAAGACCTCCTGGAACCTTTTGTTGAGTTCTTCACCCAACTCTTTGTCATTCTCTGTGTACCTGTCCTCACCCGTCCTAAGTTTCATCGCCTGTTCCTTCACTGTTGTCTTCCTCATGATGTGACTGTGTAGTAGCTTTGGTTCAGTCTTGGCTTTATTAGCTATATCATTTTCATACCTTTTCTCAGCTGCTCTTCTCACACTGACATACTCGTTCCTGGTTCTCTGGTATCTCTCTCTACTTTCTGGTGTTCTGTTATTACGGAAGTTCCTCCATGCCCTTTTGTTCAGCTCATTTGCTTTCATATATTCCCTATTAAACCATGGATTCTTCTTTTGCTTCTCTGTTTTCTCCTGTCGGGCCAGGACAAACCTGCTTACAGCCTCCTGACACTTTTGGGTGACATAGTCCATCATGTCTTGTACGGACTTGGTTCTGAGTTCTGTGTCCCATTGTATATCCCATAGGAATTTATTCATCTCCTGATAGTTTCCCTTTCGGTACGCCAGCCCTTTGTTTCCCAGTTCTCTTTTGGGGAGATAATTCCTAGCTCAACCAGGTACGCAAAGATCAATACACTGTGATCACTCATTCCCAAGGGGGCTTCCAACTTAACTTCCCTTATATCCGACTCATTTAGGGTAAATATCAGATCAAGCAAGGCTGGTTCATCCCCTCCTCTCGTTCTTGTCGGTCCCTTGACGTGTTGACTTAGAAAGTTTCTTGTTGCCACATCCAGCAGCTTAGCTCTCCATGTGTCTGGGCCTCCGTGTGGGTCTCTGTTCCCCCAGTCTATCTTCCCAAGGTTGAAGTCTTTCATGATTAGTAGTCTGGATCCGTTCCTACTAGCTACAGAAGCTGCTCTCTCTATTATGTTGATGGTGGCCATGTTGTTTCTATCATATTCCTGTCTGGGTCTTCTGTCGTTCGGTGGGGGGTTATATATGACTACTACTATAATTTTCTGTGTGTGTGTGTGTGTGTGTGTGTGTGTGTGTGTGTGTGTGTGTGTGTGTGAACACTATTCACACTTCTCATCCATCAAGCATGGATGGGCATTATGCAAAACACCCAAACACTTGAATATATTTTCCCTTCAAGCCTGCCACACACACCTCACTATGAGCGCTTGACACCTGTCATATATGCCAGCCAGCTGGCCTTGACACCTGTCATATATGCCAGCCAGCTGGCCTTGACACCTGTCATATATGCCAGCCAGCTGGCCTTGACACCTGTCATATATGCCAGCCAGCTGGCCTTGACACCTGTCATATATGTCAGTCAGCTGGCCTTGACACCTGTCACATTTGCCAGCCAGCTGGCCTTGACAGCTTGTGGGCCACACATTCCCTGGCTCCATCACCATCAAATTGGTTGGTGTCTTTTACCCAGTTACACCCTGTTCTTAAGTCTAGTCCCCCTCTTTAATTCCCATTTTCTTTGTGTAATTTATCACCATCGACACGCTCTTCACCATCAATAATATCCCCCACCAACTTCACTATCCTCACTATCCCCACTATCAACACCATATTATGCTCCCATCATCATCATCACCTTTATTCTCACCATCATCACTAATTTCTCCATCACTATCCTCACCATCATCACTATCTTCACAGACATCACTATCTTCATGGTCATCACTTCCCTCACAATCATCACTATCCTCACAATCATCACTATCCTCACAATCATCACTATCCTCACAATCATCACTATCTTCACCATCATCACTATCCTCACCATAATTACTACCTTCACAATCATCACTACCTTCACCATCACTATCATCATCATCACTACCTTCACCATCATCACTATCCTCACCATCATCACTATCCTCACCAACATCACTACCTTCACCATCATCACTATCCTCACCATCATCACTACCTTCACCATCATCACTATCCTCACCATCATCACTATCCTCACCATCATCACTATCCTCACCATCATCACTATCCTCACCATCATCACTATCCTCACCATCATCACTATCCTCACCATCATCACTACCTTCACCATCATCACTACCTTCAACATCATCACTACCTTCACCATCCTCACTACCTTCACCATCATCACTACCTTCACCATCATCACTACCTTCACCATCATCACTACCTTCACCATCATCACTACCTTCACCATCATCACTACCTTCACCATCACTATCCTCACCATCACTATCCTCACCATCATCACTATCCTCACCATCATCACTATCCTCACCATCCTCACTACCTTCACCATCATCACTATCCTCACCATCATCACTATCCTCACCATCCTCACTACCTTCACCATCATCACTACCTTCACCATCACTATCTTCACCATCATCACTACCTTCACCATCATCACTACCTTCACCATCCTCACTACCTTCACCATCATCACTACCTTCACCATCATCACTATCTTCACCATCATCACTACCTTCACCATCCTCACTACCTTCACCATCATCACTACCTTCACCATCATCACTATCTTCACCATCATCACTACCTTCACCATCATCACTATCCTCACCATCATCACTATCCTCACCATCATCACTATCTTCACCATNCCCTAGAGGACATCTAGGGGGCGGGGCTAGGACTCCCCTAGAGGACATCTAGGGGGCGGGGCTAGGACTCCCCTAGAGGACATCTAGGGGGCGGCGCTAGGACTCCCTAGAGGACATCTAGGGGGCGGGGCTAGGACTCCCCTAGAGGACATCTAGGGGGCGGCGCTAGGACTCCCCTAGAGGACATCTAGGGGGCGGCGCTAGGACTCCCTAGGGGACATCTAGGGGGCGGCGCTAGGACTCCCTAGAGGACATCTAGGGGGCGGCGCTAGGACTCCCCTAGAGGACATCTAGGGGGCGGGGCTAGGACTCCCTAGAGGACATCTAGGGGCGGCGCTAGGACTCCCCTAGAGGACATCTAGGGGGGGCGCTAGGACTCCCCTAGAGGACATCTAGGGGGCGGGCTAGGACCCCTAGAGGGGACATCTAGGGGGGGCGCTGGACTCCCTAGAGGACATCTAGGGGGCGGCGCTAGGACTCCCCTAGAGGACATCTAGGGGGCGGGCTAGGACTCCCCTAGAGGACATCTAGGGGGCGGCGCTAGGACTCCCCTAGAGGACATCTAGGGGGCGGGCTAGGACTCCCCTAGGGGACATCTAGGGGGGGGCGCTAGGACTCCCCTAGGGGACATCTAGGAGGAGAAGGAGGAGGAGGGCGGGAGTAGCCACGGACCTCCCCCAGTCACCGTCAGTGATCCCGCAGACACGGTAGGGGTTGCACGCACTCGCGTCTCTCCACGCCTCGCCACGCGCTTCTCCACACACGCTACCACGTGTCGCACGCACACGCACGCCATCCCGCGACTGCTCACCCACACACCTGTAGCTCGTGGTAGTCGCACAGTTTGCAAGCAATGGTGTCGTGTGTGCCTCTCTGAGGTAAACAGACAGACAGTCGATGTTTTGAAGGCATTATAGAGAAAGCGTCAAGCCCCTATGACTAATATAACCTGGCAGGGCGGGCAGGATAAGGATAGGGGCTAGGATACGAGGACGGAGTGAAGGAACTGGTGCCCAACCACTTCAGCCATCGCGGGATCGCTGCCTCCAGTTGCACAGGATTCTCTAGCAAGAAACGTGGCTACTTAAGGAACCGATAATGGCGGGATATTCGTGGTACTTAAGTGATCTTTCTTGTTTCTCACTCTTTGTATCCTACACTAGTATCCTACACCAGTATCCTACACCAGGTATTCTACACCTAGTACCCAACACCATGTATCCTACACCTAGTATCCTACACCTAGCATCCTACACCTAGTATCCTACACCAGGTATTCTATACCTAGTATCCTACACCATGTATCCTACACCAGGTATCCTACACCTAGTACCCTACACCTAGTATCCTACACTAGGTATCCTACACCAGGTATCCTACACCTAGTACCCTACACCTAGTATCCTACACTTAGTATCCTACACCTAGTATCCTACACCTAGTATCCTACATCAAGTATCCTACACCTAGTATCTTACACCTAGTATCCTACACTTAGTATCCTACACATAGTATCCTACACCATGTATTCTACACCTAGTATCCTACACCTAGTATCCTTCACCAAGTATCCTACACCATGTATACACCTAGTATCCTATACACCATGTATCCTACACCATTATCCTACACCATGTATCCTACACCATGTATCCTAAATCTGTATCATATACCTCGTATCCTACACCTAACATCTACACCAGTATCCTACACCTAGTACCCTACACTAGTATCCTACACCTAGTATCCTACACCAAGTATTCTACCTAGTATCCTACACTATGTATCCTACACCTAGTATCCTACACCTAGCATCCTACACCTAGTATCCTACACCTAGTACCCTACACTAGGTATCCTACACCTAATATCCTACACTAGCATCCTACACCTAGTATCCTACACTATGTATCCTACACCATGTATTCTACACCTAGAATCCTACACCATGTATCCTACACCATGTATCCTACACCATGTATCATAAACCATGTATCATACACCTTGTATCCTACACCATGTATCCTACACCTAGTATCCTACACATGTATCCTACACCTAGTGTCCTAAACCTAGTATCCTACACCATGTATCCTACCCTAGTATCCTACACCATGAATCCTACACCTTGTATCATACATCTAGTATCCTACACCTAGTATCCTACAACTAGTATCCTAAACATAGTATCCTACACCAAGTATCCTACATGTATCCTACACCATGTATCCTACACCTAGTTTCCAAGTCCATGTATCCTACACCAAGTATTCTACACCTAGTATCCTACACCTAGCATCCTACACCTAGTATCCTACATCATGTATTCTACACCTAATATCCTACAGCTAGTATCCTACACCATGCATCCTACACCATGCATCCTACACCTATTATCCTACACCTAGTATCCTACACCATGTATCCTACACCTAGTATCCTGCACATATTATCCAAGACCATGTATCCTACACCCAGTATCCTACACCTAGTATTCTTCATCTAGTATCCTACACCATGTATCCTACACCAAGTATTCAACACCATGTATCCTACACCAGTATCCTACACCTAGTATCCTACACCAAGTATTTTACACCATGTATCCTACACCTAGTATCCTAGCTACACCTAGTAACCTACACCATGTATCCTACACAATGTATCCTACACCTAGTATCCTACACCTAGTATCCTACTCCTAGTATCCTACACCTAGTATCCAACACCAAGTATCCTACATCATGTATCCTACACCATGTATCCTACACCATGTATCCTACACCTAGTATCCAACACCAAGTATCCAACACCTAGTATCCTACACCTAGTATCCTACACCTAGTATCCTACACTTAGTATCCTACGACTAGTATCCTACGACTAGTATCCTACACCTAGTATCCTACACTTAGTATCCTACGACTAGTATCCTACGACTAGTATCCTACACCTAGTATTCTACACCTAGTATCCTCACCTAGTATCCTACACTTAGTATCCTACGACTAGTATCCTACACCTAGTATCCTACGACTAGTATCCTACACCTAGTATCCTACACCTAGTACCCTACACCTAGTATCCTACACCTAGTATCCTACACCTAGTATCCTAAGACTAGTATCCTACACCTAGTATCCTACACCTAGTATCCTACGACTAGTATCCTACGCCTAGTATCCTACACCTAGTATCCTACACCTAGTATCCTACACCTAGTATCCTTCACCTAGTATCCTACACCTAGTATCCTACGACTAGTATCCTACACCTAGTATCCTACACCTAGTATCCTACGACTAGTATCCTACACCTAGTATCCTACGACTAGTATCCTACACCTAGTATCCTACACCTAGTATCCTACGACTAGTATCCTACACCTAGTATCCTACACCTAGTATCCTACACCTAGTATCCTACACCTAGTATCCCACACCTAGTTTCCTACACCTAGTATCCTACACTAGTATCCTACGACTAGTATCCTACCCCTAGTATCCTACACCTAGTATCCTACTGCTGCCAGACACAAGTTCTGATACAATCTGGAGTCACCTTGATGACTAGAGACTAGTGTGTACTCACCTTGTTGTGCTTGCGGGGGTTGGGGTCTGGCTCTTTGGTCCCGCCTCTCAACTGTCAATCAACTGGTGTACAGATTCCTGAGCCTACTGGGCTCTATTATATCTACACTTGAAACTGTGTATGGAGTCAGCCTCCACCACATCACTGCCTAATGCATTCCATCTGTTAACTACTCTGACACTGAAAAAGTTCTTTCCAACGTCCCTGTGGCTCATTTGGGTACTAAGTTTCCACCTGTGTCCCCTTGTTCGCGTATCCCCCATGTTAAACAATTTATCTTTATGTACCCTGTCGATTGCTCTGAGAATTTCTTAGATGGTGATCATGTCTCCCCTTACTCCTCTGTTTTCCAGGGATGTGACGTGTAGCTCCCGTAGCCTTTCCTCGTAGCTCATTTCTCTCAGTTCCGGAACTAGTCTGGTGGGATACCACTTACTCTTCTCTAACTTTGGCTTTTGTTTAGCTAGGTACGGACTCCAGGCTGGAGTTGCATATTCCAGGATTGATCTGACATAAGTGGTATACAGGGTCCTAAACAAGATATACAAAATTCCTTACACAAGTTTCTAAAGGCAGTTCTTACGTTGGCCAGACTAGCATATGCCGCTGATGATATCCTTTTGATGTGGGCCTCTGGGGACAGGTTCGGTGTGATATCGACCCGCAGATCTTTCTCTCTATTTGACTCTTGCAGGATTTCACCTCCCAGATGGTACCTTGTGTTCAGCCTTCTGCTCCCTTCGCCTAATTTCAATACTTTACACTTTCCTGAGTTTAACTTTAGTAACCATTTTATTGACCATTCCTCAAGCCTGTCCAGGTCGTCCTGTAGTCTCTGTCTATCTTCATCTGTTTTGATTCTTCTCATAATTTTTGCATCAGCAAACATTGAGAGGAATGAGTCTATGCACTCTGGAAGATCATTTACATATACTAGGAACAGGATGGGTTGAAGACAGAGCCCTGTGGGACTCCGCTGGTGACATCTCGCCACTCTGATGTCTCCCCCTCACCGTTACTCGCTGTTTCCTGTTGCTTAGATACTCCCTTATCCACTGGAGCACCTTACCTTTTACTCCTGCCTGTTGCTCCAACTTTTGTAACAGACTTTTATGGGGTACAATGTGTTCAATGTGTATGTGTGTGTGTTGCATTTAAATAGATTACAAAGACCTATACAAATTACGCATATATATATATATATATATATATATATATATATATATATATATATATATATATATATATATATATATTCCTTACTAACACATAGGAACCTATGCTACCTTCCTTCTCTGCCCTGCGGATGCTCGTTAGCCCGAAAGAACGTCCATATTTCGGTGCTTTTAATTTCACTAAAACACCGGGATTTTGACGTTGTGGTCGGTAACACCAGCGGGGCATTTTGAGGACAAGTTGTTAACACAGATAATGTTAAACTCAAATTACCAGCAGTGTATAAGGCCTAAGCTCTCAGAAGACTGTAGAAAATTAAGTCTAACGTCAGGAAAGAGTAAGACTTGTTTTGCTGTTGCAAAGAAATGAAACGAGGCTGTTAGCGCCGCGACAGATCCAGCAAGAACAGCTGACTGGGAGAACAGCTGACTGAGGAATGGTGAAGCAGTTATCAGCTGACTGGCCATGTAAACATTGCAACGGCTTGTGCAATCCTCTCGTTCAACAGGTAAGTGGCTGGACCCTTTATACTCTAATGACTCAATCATCTAGCTTACAGGTCAACTAGCTACATATGAGCTAGCTACATATGAGCTAGCCACATATAAGCTAGCCACATATACCTGCTCCTAGTAAGTGCCTCATCCTCTCAAACTAGCCAACAGACAGG
>WNGS01155519.1:59376-73107 GCA_020271785.1 Procambarus virginalis
ATGGATACACTGACCTTGGGTACACTGACCTTGGATACACTGACCTTGGATACACTAACCTTGGGTACACTGACCTTGGGTACACTGACCTTGGGTACACTGACCTTGGGTACACTGACCATGGGTACACTGACCTTGGATACACTGACCTTGGGTACACTGACCTTGGGTACACTGACCTTGGGTACACTAACCTTGGATACACTGACCTTGGATACACTGACCTTGGGTACACTGACCTTGGATACACTGACCTTGGATACACTGACCTTGGGTACACTGACCTTGGGTACACTGACCTTGGGTACACTAACCTTGGATACACTGACCTTGGATACACTGACCTTGGGTACACTGACCTTGGGTACACTGACCTTGGATACACTGACCTTGGGTACACTGACCTTGGATATACTGACCTTGGATACACTGACCTTGGGTACACTGACTTTGGATACACTGACCTTGGATTCACTGACCTTGGATACACTAACCTTGGGTACACTGACCTTGGGTACACTGACCTTGGGTACACTGACCTTGGGTACACTGACCTTGGGTACACTGACCTTGGGTACACTGACCTTGGATACACTGACCTTGGGTACACTGACCTTGGGTGCACTAACCTTGGGTATACTGACCTTGGATACACTGACCTTGGGTACACTGACCTTGGATACACTGACCTTGGGTACACTGACCTTGGATACACTGACCTTGGGTACACTGACCTTGGGTGCACTAACCTTGGGTATACTGACCTTGGATACACTGACCTTGGGTACACTGACCTTGGGTACACTGACCTTGGATACACTGACCTTGGATATACTGACCTTGGGTACACTGACCTTGGATACACTGACCTTGGGTACACTGACCTTGGATATACTGACCTTGGATACACTGACCTTGGATACACTGACCTTGGGTACACTGACCTTGGGTACACTGACCTTGGGTACACTGACCTTGGGTACACTGACCTTGGATACACTGACCTTGGGTACACTGACCTTGGATACACTGACCTTGGGTACACTGACCTTGGATATACTGACCTTGGATACACTGACTTGGGTACACTGACCTTGGATACACTGACCTTGGGTACACTGACCTTGGATATACTGACCTTGGGTACACTGACCTTGGATACACTGACCTTGGGTACACTGACCTTGGGTACACTGACCTTGGGTACACTGACCTTGGGTACACTGACCTGGATACACTGACCTTGGGTACACTGACCTTGGATACACTGACCTTGGGTACACTGACCTTGGATACACTGACCTTGGATACACTGACCTTGGATACACTGACCTTGGGTACACTGACCTTGGATACACTGACCTTGGATACACTGACCTTGGGTACACTGACCTTGGATACACTGACCTTGGATACACTGACCTTGGGTACACTGACCTTGGATACACTGACCTTGGATACACTGACCTTGGGTACACTGACCTTGGATACACTGACCTTGGATACACTGACCTTGGGTACACTGACCTTGGATACACTGACCTTGGATACACTGACCTTGGATACACTGACCTTGGGTACACTGACCTTGGATACACTGACCTTGGATACACTGACCTTGGATACACTGACCTTGGGTACACTGACCAGCGACTCGGTACTGTGGTGGTTGTGACAAACAATAGTTTGATTGATCAAACACTAAGAATACATTGAAAACTCCTGATTGTATAATGATGTATTAATATAATGATGTATTAATATAATGACGTATTAATATAATGACGTATTAATATAACGATGTATTAATATAACGATGTATTAATATAATGACGTATTAATATAATGACGTATTAATATAATGATGTATTAATATAATGATGTATTAATATAATGATGTATTAATATAATGATGTATTAATATAATGATGTATTAATACATGGCCAAAGAACGCACTTACTGCAAGGTGTTGCAACATTATGTGGCCCAGGAAATTATTGCACGATGCATCAATATGCAACAGCAAATTCCTTATTGCCTAATAACCCATCAATACGTGGAGCAGGAGACGCCTTGTTGCGTGGTAATACATCAATGTTGCACACAAGGCTCTTTATTGCATGGTAATATTGCAATATGTTGCACAGGAGGCTCTTTATTGCATGGTAATGTTGCAATATGTTGCACACACGGCTCTTTATTGCATGGTAATGTTGCAATATGTTGCACACAAGGCTCTTTATTGCATGATAATGCTACAATATGTTGCACAGGAGGCTCTTTATTGCATGATAATGTTGCAATATGTTGCACAGGAGGCTCTTTATTGCATGATAATGCTGCAATATGTTGCACAGAAGGCTCTTTATTGCACGGTAATGTTGCAATATGTTGCACAGAAGGCTCCTTATTGCATGATAATGTTGCAATATGTTGCACAGGAGGCTCTTTATTGCATGGTAATGTTGCAATATGTTGCACAGAAGGCTCTTTATTGCATGATAATGTTACAATATGTTGCACAGGATAACTTTAAAAGGGTCACCCCTGGAAACTTTAACACCGCTTGATGTTGAACATGTTCATTTTGTTCACTCTGTTTCAGTGTTCATCATGTTCACTGTGTCTCAGTCATCTTGTTCACTGTGTCTCAGTGTTCATCTTGTTCACCTGTGTCTCAGTGTTCATCATGTTCACTGTGTCTCAGTGTTCATCTCTTCACTGTGTCTCAGTGTTCATTTTGTTCACTGTGTCTCAGTGTTCATCTTGTTCACTGTGTCTCAGTGTTCATCTCTTTCACTGTGTCTCAGTGTTCATTTTGTTCACTGTGTCTCAGTTTTCATTTTGTTCACTGTGTCTCAGTGTTCATTTTGTTCACTGTGTCTCAGTGTTCATTTTGTTCACTGTGTCTCAGTTTTCATTTTGTTCACTGTGTCTCAGTGTTCATTTTGTTCACTGTGTCTCAGTGTTCATTTTGTTCACTGTGTCTCAGTGTTCATTTTGTTCACTGTGTCTCAGTGTTCATCTTGTTCACTGTGTCTCAGTGTTCATCTTGTTCACTGTGTCTCAGTGTTCATCATGTTCACTGTGTCTCAGTGTTCATCATGTTCACCGTGTCTCAGTGTTCATCTTGTTCACTGTGTCTCAGTGTTCATCTTGTTCACTGTGTCTCAGTGTTCATTTTGTTCACTGTGTCTCAGTGTTCATTTTGTTCACTGTGTCTCAGTGTTCATCTTGTTCACTGTGTCTCAGTGTTCATCTTGTTCACTGTGTCTCAGTGTTCATCTTGTTCACTGTGTCTCAGTGTTCATCTTGTTCACCTGTGTCTCAGTGTTCATCTTGTTCACTGTGTCTCAGTGTTCATTTTGTTCACTGTGTCTCAGTGATCATCATGTTCACTGTGTCTCAGTGTTCATCTTGTTCACTGTGTCTCAGTGTTCATCATGTTCACCTGTGTCTCAGTGTTCATCTTGTTCACTGTGTCTCAGTGTTCATCATGTTCACCTGTGTCTCAGTGTTCATCATGTTCACCTGTGTCTCATTGTTCATCTTGTTCACTGTGTCTCAGTGTTCATCTTGTTCACTGTGTCTCAGTGTTCATCATGTTCACTGTGTCTCAGTGTTCATCATGTTCACTGTGTCTCAGTGTTCATCATGTTCACTGTGTCTCAGTGTTCATCATGTTCACTGTGTCTCAGTGTTCATCATGTTCACTGTGTCTCAGTGTTCATCTTGTTCACTGTGTCTCATTGTTCATCTTGTTCACTGTGTCTCAGTGTTCATCATGTTCACTGTGTCTCAGTGTTCATCTTGTTCACTGTGTCTCAGTGTTCATCTTGTTCACTGTGTCTCAGTGTTCATCTTGTTCACTGTGTCTCAGTGTTCATTTTGTTCACTGTGATTTCTCTCAAGGCACAAAACACACAGAATGTGTTCAAATCCTCCCCCCTTCCCTTCCCCTATCCACTTGGACTGGTCGACACAAGGACGACCGCGGTTCTAGCAGGGTCCGAGTTCGATCCCACGAGGACAGTTCGGTACTGAGGTTGCATGTTCATGAGTGTTCATAAGTGAACATGCTGCAAGTGTATAGTACAGGATGAGAGCTACGCTTGTGGTGTCCCATGTGTGTGTTTACTATTTGTATCTGCAGAGGTATTAGCTCTTNGGTTGAACACCGAAGAAAGGCTAAAGGTTCAGATTTCAACACGCTAGCAAAGAAAATCATAAAATGCCATGATCACTACATATAAGATTCTCAACCACTGGAAAGCAGAAACAAATATAAATACATAGCATGATGAAAGGTAATTTTCAGACAAGCTACGGCCGTGAGGACCATAAATGTATTGGGAAGTCTTAATGGAACAGGAACCGGAGTTGAAAACCTCGATAAATGAAGCTGGGACTCAGGGAATACACTGAACACCGTCAAATGGGTTCAGGGACACCAGGGGAACACCTTAAAAGCCCCTGAACGGCTCTGGGATACTTGGCAATGCCACATGCCACATATAAAAGGCTTGGGAACAGCTTGGTTCACACTGAACCCAATGAACCAATCTGGAACAGTGGCTTGGGGGTCCGCTGGAACAATCTCAACTGTTCACCGCCATCTAGAATCTTCCTGGAAGTTCATAGCTTAAGACTAGATGTTCTCGATTGTTGAAATGTGCAGTAAAACGCCGCGGACACATAGACCTACACTGAGACACATACCTCGGACACATTGACCTACACTGAGACACACAGACATACACTGAGACATACCGCGGACACATGACCTACACTGAGACACATACCGCGGACACATGACCAACACTGAGACACATACTGCGGACACATAGACCTACACTGAGACACAGACCTACACTGAGACACATACCGCGGACACATAGACCTACACTGAGACACATAGACCTACACTGAGACACATACCGCGGGCACATAGACCTACACTGAGACACATACCGCGGACACATACGTCAGTCCCAGTGGCGCCTGAGGACAAGTTCTGGACACGAACGAAAAGCTTATAAAATAAATGGCCAAGAACACTGGTCAATGGGCCAGGAAGGTCTATAGAACACCCCCTAGGGGACATCTAGGGGGCGGCGCTAGGACTCCCCTAGAGGACATCTAGGGGGCGGGGCTAGGACTCCCCTAGAGGACATCTAGGGGGCGGCGCTAGGACTCCCTAGAGGACATCTAGGGGGCGGCGCTAGGACTCCCCTAGAGGACATCTAGGGGGCGGCGCTAGGACTCCCCTAGAGGACATCTAGGGGGCGGCGCTAGGACTCCCCTAGGGGACATCTAGGGGGCGGCGCTAGGACTCCCCTAGAGGACATCTAGGGGGCGGCGCTAGGACTCCCCTAGAGGACATCTAGGGGGCGGCGCTAGGACTCCCCTAGAGGACATCTAGGGGGCGGCGCTAGGACTCCCCTAGAGGACATCTAGGGGGGGGCACTAGGACTCCCCTAGAGGACATCTAGGGGGCGGCACTAGGACTCCCCTAGGGGACATCTAGGGGGGGCGCTAGGACTCCCTAGAGGACATCTAGGGGGCGGGGCTAGGACTCCCCTAGAGGACATCTAGGGGGGGGGCACTAGGACTCCCCTAGAGGACATCTAGGGGGCGGCGCTAGGACTCCCCTAGAGGACATCTAGGAGGCGGCGCTAGGACTCCCCTAGGGGACATCTAGGGGGCGGCGCTAGGACTCCCCTAGAGGACATCTAGGAGGAGGAAGGAGGAGGAGGGCGGGAGTAGCCACGGACCTCCCTCAGTCACCGTCAGTGATCCCGCAGACACGGATGGGTCTGCACGCACTCGCGTCTCTCCACGCCTCGCCACGCGCTTCTCCACACACGCTACCACGTGTCGCACGCACACGCACGCCATCCCGCGACTGCTCACCCACACACCTGTAGCTCGTGGTAGTCGCACAGTTTGCAAGCAATGGTGTCGTGTGTGCCTCTCTGAGGTAAACAGACAGACAGTCGATGTTTTGAAGGCATTATAGAGAAAGCGTCAAGCTCCTATGACTAATATAACCTGGCAGGGCGGGCAGGATAAGGATAGGGGCTAGGATACGAGGACGGAGTGAAGGAACTGGTGCCCAACCACTTCAGCCATCGCGGGATCGCTGCCTCCAGTTGCACAGGATTCTCTAGCAAGAAACGTGGCTACTTAAGGAACCGATAATGGCAGGATATTCGTGGTACTTAAGTGATCTTTCTTGTTTCTTACTCTTTGTATCCTACACCTAGTATCCTACACCAGGTATCCTACACCAGGTATCCTACACCAGGTATCCTACACCTTGTATCCTACACCAGGTATCCTACACCTAGTATCCTACACCAGGTATCCTACACCAGGTATCCTACACCAGGTATCCTACACCTTGTATCCTACACCAGGTATCCTACACCAGGTATCCTACACCAGGTATCCTACACCTTGTATCCTACACCAGGTATCCTACACCAGGTATCCTACACCAGGTATCCTACACCAGGTATTCGACACCTAGTATCCTACACTATGTATCCTACACCAAGTATCCTACACCTAGTATCCTACACCAGGTATTCTATACCTAGTATCCTACACCATGTATCCTACACCAGGTATCCTACACCTAGTATCCTACACTATGTATCCTACACCAAGTATCCTACACCTAGTATCCTACACCAGGTATTCTATACCTAGTATCCTACACCATGTATCCTACACCAGGTATCCTACACCTAGTATCCTACACTATGTATCCTACACCAAGTATCCTACACCTAGTATCCTACACCAGGTATTCTACACCTAGTATCCTACACCATGTATCCTACACCAGGTATCCTACACCTAGTATCCTACACCTAGTATCCTACACCATGTATCCTACACCTAGTATCCTACACCTAGTATCCTACACCTAGTATCCTACACCAGGTATCCTACACCTAGTACCCTACACCTAGTATCCTACACCAAGTATCCTACACCAGGTATCCTACACCTAGTACTCTACACCTAGTATCCTACACTAGGTATCCTACACCAGGTATCCTACACCTAGTACCCTACACCTAGTATCCTACACCAAGTATCCTACACCTAGTATCCTACACCTAGTATCCTACACCAAGTATCCTACACCTAGTATCCTACACTTAGTATCCTACACATAGTATCCTACACCATGTATTCTACACCTAGTATCCTACACCTAGTATCCTTCACCAAGTATCCTACACCATGTATCCTACACCAAGTATTCTACACCATGTATCCTACACCTAGTATCCTATACACCATGTATCCTACACCATGTATCCTACACCATGTATTCTACACCATGTATCCTAAATCTCGTATCCTATACCTCGTATCCTACACCTAACATCTTACACCAGGTATCCTACACCTAGTACCCTACACCTAGTATCCTACACCTAGTATCCTACACCAAGTATTCTACACCTAGTATCCTACACTATGTATCCTACACCTAATATCCTACACCTAGCATCCTACACCTAGTATCCTACACCTAGTACCCTACACTATGTATCCTACACCTAATATCCTACACCTAGCATCCTACACCTAGTATCCTACACTATGTATCCTACACCATGTATTCTACACCTAGAATCCTACACCATGTATCCTACACCATGTATCCTACACCATGTATCCTACACCTAGTATCCTACACCATGTATCCTACACCTAGTGTCCTACACCTAGTATCCTACACCATGTATCCTACACCTAGTATCCTACACCATGAATCCTACACCTTGTATCATACATCTAGTATCCTACACCTAGTATCCTACAACTAGTATCCTAAACCTAGTATCCTACACCAAGTATCCTACATGTATCCTATCCTACATGTATCCAGGCTGTGACTCATACGTCAGGCTGCGAGCAGCCGCGTCCAACAGCCTGGTTGATCAGTCCAGCAACCAGGAGGCCTGGTCGATGACCGGGCCGCGGGGACGATAAGCCCCGGAAGCACCTCAAGGTATCCAAGGTAAGGTACACCATGTATCCTACACCTAGTATCCAAGTCCATGTATCCTACACCAAGTATCCTACACCTAGTATCCTACACCTAGCATCCTACACCTAGTATCCTACATCATGTATTCTACACCTAATATCCTACAGCTAGTATCCTACACCATGCATCCTACACCTATTATCCTACACCTAGTATCCTACACCATGTATCCTACACCTAGTATCCTGCACATATTATCCAAGACCATGTATCCTACACCTAGTATCCTACACCTAGTATTCTACATCTAGTATCCTACACCATGTATCCTACACCAAGTATTCAACACCATGTATCCTACACCAAGTATCCTACACCTAGTATCCAACACCAAGTATTTTACACCATGTATCCTACACCTAGTATCCTAGCTACACCTAGTAACCTGCACCATGTATCCTACACAATGTATCCTACACCTAGTATCCTACACCTAGTATCCTACTCCTAGTATCCAACACCAAGTATCCTACACCATGTATCCTACACCATGTATCCTACACCATGTATCCTACACCCAGTATCCAACACCAAGTATCCAACACCTAGTATCCTACACTTAGTATCCTACACCTAGTATCCTACACCTAGTATCCTACACCTAGTATCCTACACTTAGTATCCTACGACTAGTATCCTACGACTAGTATCCTACACCTAGTATCCTACACTTAGTATCCTACGACTAGTATCCTACGACTAGTATCCTACACCAAGTCTGCTACACCTAGTATCCTTCACCTAGTATCCTACACTTAGTATCCTACGACTAGTATCCTACACCTAGTATCCTACACCTAGTATCCTACACCTAGTATCCTACGACTAGTATCCTACACCTAGTATCCTACACCTAGTATCCTACACCTAGTATCCTACGACTAGTATCCTACACCTAGTATCCTACACCTAGTATCCTACACCTAGTATCCTACGACTAGTATCCTACACCTAGTATCCTACGACTAGTATCCTACACCTAGTATCCTACACGTAGTATCCTACACCTAGTATCCTACGACTAGTATCCTACGACTAGTATCCTACACCTAGTATCCTACACCTAGTATCCTAACCTAGTATCCTACGACTAGTATCCTACACCTAGTATCCTACACCTAGTATCCTACGACTAGTATCCTACACCTAGTATCCTACACCTAGTATCCTACGACTAGTATCCTACACCTAGTATCCTACACCTAGTATCCTACACCTAGTATCCTACACCTAGTATCCTACGACTAGTATCCTACGACTAGTATCCTACACCTAGTATCCTACGACTAGTATCCTACACCTAGTATCCTACGACTAGTATCCTACACCTAGTATCCTACACCTAGTATCCTACACCTAGTATCCTACGACTAGTACCCTACACCTAGTTTCCTACACCTAGTATCCTACACCTAGTGTCCTACACCTAGTATCCTACGACTAGTATCCTACACCTAGTACCCTACTGCTGCCAGACACAAGTCCTGACACAATCTGGAGTCACCTTGATGACTAGAGACTAGTGTGTACTCACCTAGTTGTGCTTGCGGGGGTTGGGCTCTGGCTCTTTGGTCCCGCCTTCCAACCATCAATCAACAGGTGTACAGGTTCCTGAGCCTACTGGGCTCTATCATATCTACATTTGAAACTGTGTATGGAGTCAGCCTCCACCACATCACTGCCTAATGCATTCCACCTGTTAACTACTCTGACACTGAAAAAGTTCTTTCTAACGTCCCTGTGGCTCATGTGGGTACTCAGTTTCCACCTGTGTCCCCTTGTTCGCGTATCCCCCATGTTAAACAATTTATCTTTATCTACCCTGTCGATTGCTCTGAGAATTTCTTAGATGGTGATCATGTCTCCCCTTACTCCTCTGTTTTCCAGGGATGTGACGTGTAGCTCCCGTAGCCTTTCCTCGTAGCTCATTTCTCTCAGTTCCGGAACTAGTCTGGTGGGATACCACTTACTCTTCTCTAACTTTGGCTTGTGTTTAGCTAGGTACGGACTCCAGGCTTGAGCTACTTACTCCAGGATTGATCTGACATAATTGGTATACAGGGTCCTGAACAAGATATACAAAATTCCTTACACAAGTTTCTAAAGGCAGTTCTTACGTTGGCCAGACTAGCATATGCCGCTGATGATATCCTTTTGATGTGGGCCTCTGGGGAGAGGTTCGGTGTGATATCGACCCCCAGATCTTTCTCTCTATTTGACTCTTGCAGGATTTCACCTCCCAGATGGTACCTTGTGTTCAGCCTTTTGCTCCCTTCGCCTAATTTCAATACTTTACACTTCCTGAGTTTAACTTTAGTAACCATTTTATTGACCATTCCTCAAGCCTGTCCAGGTCGTCCTGTAGTCTCTGTCTATCTTCATCTGTTTTGATTCTTCTCATAATTTTGCATCATCAGCAAACATTGAGAGGAATGAGTCTATGCACTCTGGAAGATCATTTACATATACTAGGAACAGGATGGGTTGAAGAACAGAGCCCTGTGGGACTCCGCTGGTGACATCTCGCCACTCTGATGTCTCCCCCTCACCGTTACTCGGTGTTTCCTGTTGCTTAGATACTCCCTTATCCACTGGAGCACCTTCCCTTTTACTCCTGCCTGTTGCTCCAACTTTTGTAACAGACTTTTATGGGGGTACAGTGTGTTCAATGTGTATGTGTGTGTGTTGCATTTAAATAGATTACAAAGACCTATACAAATTACGCATATATATATTCCATAACTACACACATAGGAACCTATGCTACCTTCCTTCTCTGCCCTGCGGATGCTCGTTAGCCCGAAAGAACGTCCATATTTCGGTGCTTTTAATTTCACTAAAACACCGGGATTTTGACGTTGTGGTCGGTAACACCAGCGGGGCATTTTGAGGACAAGTTGTTAACACAGATAATGTTAAACTCAAATTACCAGCAGTGTATAAGGGCCTAAGCTCTCAGAAGACTGTAGAAAATTAAGTCTAACGTCAGGAAAGAGTAAGACTTGTTTTGCTGTTGCAAAGAAATGAAACGAGGCTGTTAGCGCCGCGACAGATCCAGCAAGAACAGCTGACTGGGAGAACAGCTGACTGAGGAATGGTGAAGCAGTTATCAGCTGACTGGCCATGTAAACATTGCAACGGCTTGTGCAATCCTCTCGCTCAACAGGTAAGTGGCTGGACCTCTTTATACTCTAATGACTCAATCATCTAGCTTACAGGTCAACTAGCTACATATGAGCTAGCTACATATGAGCTAGCCACATATAAGCTAGCCACATATAAGCTAGCCACATATGAGCTAGCCACATATAAGCTAGCCACATATACCTGCTCCTAGTAAGTGCCTCATCCTCTCAAACTAGCCAACAGAAAGGGTGGCAAGCACCCCCTTATATCTGGCTTCCCATTCAGCTACTGGCAGGTGTGCAGGTACACCAGCCACCCATATTATAGACATATATTATATATATATATATATATATATATATATATATATATATATATATATATATATATTTGTGTGTGTGTGTGATTGTCTTTTATAAACTGCTAATTACAGCTGTTATTAGTCATTCCTCATAGTTAGGTAACGTATTGAAGGTATATGTTATAACTATATAAGGTATATCCTTGGGTACACTGACCTTGTTAACCTTGGGTACACTGACCTTGTTAACCTTGGGTACACTGACCTTGTTAACCTTGGGTACACTGACCTTGTTAACCTTGGGTACACTGACCTTGTTAACCTTGGGTACACTGACCTTGTTAACCTTGGGTACACTGACCTTGTTAACCTTGGGTACACTGACCTTGTTAACCTTGGGTACACTGACCTTGTTAACCATGGGTACACTGACCTTGTTAACCTTGGGTACACTGTCCTTGTTTGTTAACCTTGGGTACACTGACCTTGTTAACCATGGGTACACTGACCTTGTTAACCTTGGGTACACTGTCCTTGTTTGTTAACCTTGGGTACACTGACCTTGTTAACCATGGGTACACTGTCCTTGTTTGTTAACCATGGTTACACTGACCTTGTTTGTTAACCTTGGGTACACTGACCTTGTTAACCTTGGGTACACTGTCCTTGTTTGTTAACCATGGGTACACTGACCTTGTTTGTTAACCTTGGGTACACTGACCTTGTTTGTTAACCTTGGGTACACCGACCTTGTTAACCTTGGGTACACCGACCTTGTTAACCTTGGGTACACCGACCTTGTTAACCTTGGGTACACCGACCTTGTTAACCATGGGTACACTGTCCTTGTTTGTTAACCATGGGTACACTGACCTTGTTTGTTAACCTTGGGTACACCGACCTTGTTAACCTTGGGTACACTGACCTTGTTTGTTAACCTTGGGTACACTGTCCTTGTTTGTTAACCTTGGGTACACTGACCTTGTTTGTTAACCTTGGGTACACTGACCTTGTTTGTTAACCTTGGGTACACTGACCTTGTTTGTTAACCTTGGGTACACTGACCTTGTTTGTTAACCTTGGGTACACTGACCTTGTTTGCTAACCTTGGGTACACTGACCTTGTTTGTTAACCTTGGGTACACTGACCTTGTTGTTACCTTGGGTACACTGACCTTGTTTGTTAACCTTGGGTACACCGACCTTGTTAACCTTGGGTACACTGACCTTGTTTGTTAACCTTGGGTACACTGACCTTGTTTGTTAACCTTGGGTACACTGACCTTGTTTGTTACCTTAGGTACACTGACCTTGTTTGTTAACCTTGGGTACACTGACCTTGTTTGTTAACCTTGGGTACACTGACCTTGTTTGTTAACCTTGGGTACACTGACCTTGTTTGTTAACCTTAGGTACACTGACCTTGTTAACCTTGGGTACACTGACCTTGTTTGTTAACCTTGGGTACACCGACCTTGTTAACCTTGGGTACACTGTCCTTGTTTGTTAACCTTGGGTACACTGTCCTTGTTTGTTAACCTTGGGTACACTGACCTTGTTTGTTAACCTTGGGTACACTGACCTTGTTTGTTAACCTTAGGTACACTGACCTTGTTTGTTAACCTTGGGTACACTGACCTTGTTAACCTTGGGTACACTGACCTTGTTTGTTAACCTTGGGTACACTGACCTTGTTTGTTAACCTTAGGTACACTGACCTTGTTTGTTAACCTTGGGTACACTGACCTTGTTTGTTAACCTTGGGTACACTGACCTTGTTTGTTAACCTTGGGTACACTGACCTTGTTTGTTAACCTTGGGTACACTGACCTTGTTTGTTAACCTTAGGTACACTGACCTTGTTAACCTTGGGTACACTGACCTTGTTTGTTAACCTTGGGTACACTGACCTTGTTAACCTTGGGTACACTGACCTTGTTTGTTAACCTTAGGTACACTGACCTTGTTAACCTTGGGTACACTGACCTTGTTTGTTAACCTTAGGTACACTGACCTTGTTAACCTTGGGTACACTGACCTTGTTTGTTAACCTTAGGTACACTGACCTTGTTAACCTTGGGTACACTGACCTTGTTTGTTAACCTTGGGTACACTGACCTTCCTTGTTAACCTTGGTACACTGAGCTTGGGTACACTGACCTTGGGAACACTGACCTTGGGTACACTGACCTTGGATACCCTGACCTTGGGTACACTGACCTTGGATAC
>WNGS01155521.1:0-17717 GCA_020271785.1 Procambarus virginalis
TGATAAAACTGTTCACTATATTCCCCCCTTGGAAAGATGTGGAGGTCTCTCTGCATTATACCCCCATCAGTGTAAAACAAATGTATAACACTGACATTTTGAGATGTATAACATTAGAAGCTATTGACAGTCATCTTCAAATTCTCAAACCGACTGAATCCTATGCCTTTACTGATGGCTCTGTGCAGTTAGGCACTGGTAGAACAGGTTGTGCATGTGCAGTATATAAAGGGAATGAAATGATCATGTCTAGTACACAGAGATTGAACAACTGGGCTAGCACGACACAGACCGAGCTATTGGGCATTTATCTAGCCACTGAATACCTTAAGCTCAATGGTGGTGGAGTTATTTTCTGTGACTCTAAAAGTGCTCTGCAGTCCTTAAATAACCCATCACAATGTATGTCGGAAGTAGCTTGTAATATTAAATGGAATGTAATTTTTGCCAATGATGATAACTCTTGTATAAAATTTGTGTGGATTCCATCCCATGTTGGAGTTGGAAAACATGACTTCGTAGATCGATTGGCCAATGAGGCTTGCAGGAAAGAAAACATTGATTATGACTTTGGACTATCTAATGCAGTTATTAGAAACATACAAATTAAAGAAATTAACTCAGATTTAGAAGAACTAAGAAATGCCCAGAGACCTGAAAGCTGCAGTATTAAAGGTTATGACAAGTTTTGTAATAATAGGTATTTGTATGGTCAGCACAGTAACCGAACCAGGCAATGTGATGTAGTCATTGCGCGAATTCGCCTTGGCTATAGACACATCTGGCAGGTTAGTGAGGCTGAGCCACTACCAGAATACTCAGATTGTAAACTCTGTGATAAACCTTTAATGCATTCACTAGAACACTAAATTGATGAATGTGAAACCGTAAAGGACTTTAGACCTCCTGGCCTCTTGTACCACCAACTGTGTAACTATTTTATTGACTCAGGTGTTCTGGACGACATCCTAACAATTTACCCAAAATTTGCTTGTCCATTTTAAAGAATGAAGAACAATTTTATATATATTACTTCTAAGCTGCATCACTTATCACTATCCCTGCCCTTGTGTGGCAGTGCACAGTAGAAAGTTGTTCTCACATATCCATACATTAAAACATTGATTGTAACCATGATATATATGTGCTTCTGCCTACAATTTAGACCTATTGTCTTATGTATGACCCTCTGTCCTGCGTGACAGTGAATACTAGTATTATCCTCACTTTAATCAGACTATCAAAATCCTCTGATTAGGCAAAATTGTAATTAATTTTGTCAATAAAGATGTTAATAATAATAATATGTTCTTCTCTGGAATTCTTAATGTATCTGGTTCCCTGAAGATTTCATTTTGTACAAACATACTTTGGAACTTTTCGTTTAATGTTTCACACATTTCCTTTTAATTTTCCGTGAATCTATTTCCCATTTTCAACCTCTGAATATTATCCTTTATCTGCAATTTGTTGTTTATGAATTTATAGAATAGACCTGGTTCTGTTTTACATTTGTCTGCAATCCCTTTTTCAAAATTTCTTTCTGCCTCTCTGCTCACTGCCGTGTAGTTGTTTCTCGCATCTTTGTATCGCTGGTATGTTTGGGGGTTTGGCCTCTTCCTGTATTGATTCCATTTTTGTGTCTTTTGGTCTCTGGCCCTCTCGCACTTTATGTTGAACCAATCCTGTTTCCTAGTTCTGCTTCTCTGTTCTGGTATAAATTTTTTTGTGCCTTTATCATATATTTCACAAAACTTGACATACATCTCATTTACTTCCTTGCCTAGCAACAAGTCTGTCCAATTATACTCACTAAAAAATTTCCTAAGGTTGCCATAATGTCCTCTCCTAAAGTCAGGTTTTTCAATTGCATCGACCACCATATTTTATTCCAGATTATAACGCATCGCATACTTTATTCCCAAAAAGACATGGTCACTTTTACCCAAGGGAGGAAGGTACTGAATGTCAATTATTTCTTCCTCCTTCCTGGTAAATATCAAATCTAGCATAGAGGGAACGACCCCTTCCCTCATCCTCGTAGCTTGTTTAACATGTTGATACAAGAATGTTTCCAGGATGAGGTCTACAAATTTAAAGGTCCAGAAATCTTCTGTTTTAGCTTCGTATGCTTCCCAGTCTATGGATTTCAAGTTGAAGTCGCCGACTATCAACAGTCGTGAACTATCGTTATCCGCTCTTGCTATGATCTCTCTCATTATTGTTATAAGACCTTCTCGTTTACTATCTAGCTCCTCCTTTGACCATGTGCTGCTTAGTGGTGGACTATATGCATTTATAATCATTAATTTGTCATCCTCATGGCAGATCTCTAGTGCTATTATGTCAACTTCTTGTGGATTAGCAGTCATTATTTTGTTCACCTTTAGGTGTTCTTTCACCAGCACAGCAACGCCACCGCCTTTCCTAATTTTTCTGTCCCGTCTCCAAATTGAGTAGCCCCTTGGGAATATGACCTCATTTAAAATAACATCTTCAAGTTTTGTCTCCGTGAGTGCAACAATGTCTGGTGTCTGCAGCTGTATTACATCCCTTAACTCTAGTATCTTTGATCTTACTCCATCTATGTTGGTGTATGCAATCTTCAGGAACTTGTTCCCCCTCATCTTATTTTTCACTCCCCCTTTCTCTAATGATTTTGTTGGTTTGCCTTTATGTACCACTTTACTGGTCTGCCTACCCCTATCACTTTGTAGAAAAAAGAATTGATTTCTTCTTCATTCCTGCTCTCATTTAAACGTTTTGCCTCAGCGAGGTTCAGTTTCAGCTTCTCTCTATCTTCTTTTGAAAGATCTCGTCTTAACGACCACACTTTCCCATCATCATCATTTTGTAATTTTCTAGCATTCCTTAGTACTTCCTCCATCTGTTTGGCACCATTTAGGGTGATCCTCAAAGGTCGATCTTTCCCTTTTACATATCTGCCTATTCTCCTGTAGTCGCACACATTCTCTATGGTTGTAAGACCTTCCACGAGGCCAACAATTTTATCTACTACTTTCGCTTCTTCTACAGCTCTTTCTGACCTAGATGTTATCTCCTTTTCTTTGCCGCCAAAAATGATCAGGGACTTACTTCGATCAACTGTGTTTTGCACCAACTTCGGGTTAGATGCCAATTCTTTCCTCACTTCCAGCCTAATGTTTGTTTTATCTTGGTTGCTGCAGTGTTTGACTTCCTTTACTGGTTCTTCTATTTTTTCCTTCTCCTTGGCCACTTGTGCATAAGTGAGTTGCATATCTTTCTTGCAGTGTTCTATTCCCTGTGCAACTTCCTTCATCTGTGCTGACAAAAGCTGTTTCTCCTGTTGAAATTCCTTACCTAACCTATTGTAGTCATTTATGTTTAAATTTACTTTAACTTCTTCCAAAGCTGTTTTTAAGAGTCTATTTTCTTCTTCCATGGCTTTGCAATTTGTTTCCAATTGAATCTTATTCTTGCACAGGTCTTTCACTACACCCTCAAGACATACAACTTTGCTATTTAAATGGTCATTACTTTCTTTCAATTTACTAATTATTTCTACATGAGAGGTCACCAGAGTATCTAATTTTACCAACTTGTTGTATAGACTGGTTATCTCAATGCTTTCTTCACTGAATCCAGCAAAATCAAGCTCCGTTTTGTATTTCCTCTTGCCGCCACCGGCCATCTTGAATGTTGTTCTCTGCATTGGAAACACTAGGGCAACTTTTTCTCATCCAATTTTTTCACTTCCCTTGGCACATTACTGTTATCTCACCTATTTTTCAAAAGCACTATACCTTTATGTTCTCTGGGACACCACTCACTATCATCATCCTGTACTACAATACATAGGATTGTTGAAATATGCTGGAGCTCCTCTTGTCTGCCTCTTGGGAAGAACTTGGGATAGAACTGTGTGTGTGTGGAGTCGAGGACGCCTGAACAGGGAGTGGAGTCGGGGCCGCCTGAACAGGGCGCGGAGTCGGGGACGCCTGAGCAGGGCGCGGAGTCGGGGACCCCTTAGTGGAGCGCGGAGTCGGGGACCCCTGAGCAGAGCGCGGTGTCAACGGCGCCAGAGCAGAGTGCGGTGTCACAGGCCCCGGAGCAGAGCACAGTGTCGGGGACGCCGCAGCAGAGTGCGGTCCCTGGCAAAGGGAAGCAAACAAAACAAGGCCCCAAAATCTGTTGGTATTACAAATGGGCTACCTGTAAGCATGGGGAATCGGGAAGAACAAATGGAACATGTAAATACGATCACCCTAGAAAGTGCAGAAACCTCCTCAATACAGGTAAATGTACCAAAAGCTGTGAATTCTTTCACCCAGAAATTTGCAAGAACTCTTTGGACAGGAAAGAGTGCTTCAATGCTGAATGTCCAGCTTTTCATATAAGAGGTACCAGGCGAATAAAACCGACAGACTACCACTATGAAAACAGCCACTACTCCATCGACCGGGATAATTTTTTAGCAAGAGGAAGAGGAGAAGAATGGCTAAAAATGACCAGACTCTACCACCAACTCGGTCAAATGATAGAGAAGACGCAAACACAGTGGCCTCCTTACCAGAGCCTCAGATATTAACACCAAGTAAAGCATCCAGCATTTCCACTAACACGATAACATCATTTATATTTGCCAACATCCAGGGTATAAAAACACGCAAATCCAACAAAGTTCACTTTATAGATGGTCTCCTTCATGAGGCAAATGCAGTGTTTGCAGCCCTAATGGAAACTCACACAAAGGACTACCTTGATAGTGAAAAATGGATCTCAGAGTACAATCTTTTCAGATGTGATAAAAAACACTGGCTTCAGGGTGGGGTCAGCCTCTACATCAAAGACACACTCATCTGTACTGAGCTGCTAAACACCTCAAATGATATGGTGGAAGTGCTGATCGTCAAAATAGAGATCCTAAATGTAGTTGTTGTCCTTGTATATAAATCACCGGAGGCAAACCCTCAGCAGTTTAACCCTCAAACCGCTAGGGGCCCAAATGGAATTCACACCCACAGACGCAACAAAAAAAAAAAATCCAAAAAATTCTTTCGTCTTATAGAATTGTTTATTTTTGTTCCCTGATCACGGAAAAAATAACAAAAAATCTTAGGTAGCATATTTTAGCCGCAGTAGGGTAGGGAAGTGTGGCAAAAAAGGGGCGTTGGCAGAGCCTTCGCCAGACGAGGTCTGCTCCGCCCGAGCTGTCAGACGGCAGTTGCCACAAATATATTATTTCCTAATTATTTCAATGTCTCTGATTGATTTTTTCTTTGTTTTTTGCAGTAATATTATTCCATACAGTGAATTGTGGTATATTTATATTATAAAATGTGTGAACCATCGCTGTACTCAAAATTATGGTGTGCATATAAGTGATTCAATTATTATGTTCATAAAACAATAAACAAATAGTTTTGCTGTTGTTACACTATATACACAGGTTATATATAAGTATCTGCATGTTTTGTTCACCATAACGAACTACCAAGTTGGTCTTGTGAGTCAAAAAGCAACGAGGAGTGACCGCCACACAGCGAGCCACTCACTGCCACGCCCTCCCTCAACACCACCTCACTCACCCTCATTTACCTCCCACAATACTGTTTTTGCATTTATTCACTATACACAGACGTTATATATACGTATTTACATGTTTTGTTCACCATAACTGTACATCTAAGCTTGTATGGTGAGTAAACGCACAAAGACGTAGCTACTCCACAGTCAGCTGATCGGCGGCCACCCTCAAGGCCACACGCACTAATATTTCTCCTCCAACAATATTGGTTGTGGTGTTATTATGCTATATACACACATTATATATAAGTATCTACCTGTTTTATTCACCATACTTGTACAAATAAGCTGGTATGGTGCCCAAAGACCCTTTGTGGTCACAAGTAAACAACACGATAATTCCTGCAGACGACGCTCCTCTCACCAAAATGGCGGCTTCCAACCTACTCCTCTCGCTGTTATCTCTCACTATACACACGTTATATGTAAGTATCTACATTTGTGTTCACCATAGCGAACCACTAAGCTGGTATGGTGAGTGCAGTCAATAAATGGTGGCCACACACAGTCAGAAGACAACGCCACAATCCTCCCTCCACAGCCGTACTCCTCCCTCCATCGAGCACAGTGCTAAATATCTCCACAATCAAGCTGTTATCAGAATCCTGGTCAGTTTTATCAAATTCAGGGGGCTTCAGTAAAACTATCACTGCTAAATAATAGCAGTATCACTGCTAAATAATAGCAGTATCACTTATATTTGGCATTTGTAGGCGATGCTGTGGTCACAAGCTGAACAGCGGTGCTGTGAGCTCGTGCTGCGTGCGCCAGCCTTGGTGGCTGGCGCAATACTGACGTTCTCACTCTCAAGAATGTTGGGCTGGATTTTTTTTCTAGGTGGGATCTGGCAACTATCAGTCGTGGCTGTACTATAGCTGCCCCTATCCCAGGCGGGGTGTTTAAATTATAGCGCTAGACACGAAATCATATATAAATGATGTGCGCGATTTCAGTTTTGTCATTGATATCATTTATATATGATATGCGCGGTTTAACCCTCAACCGCTAGGGCCCAAATGGAATTCACACCCCAGGCGCAACAAAAAAAAAATCCAAAAAATTCTTTCGTCTTATAGAAGTGTTCATTTTTGTTCCCTGATCACGGAAAATATAACAAAAAAATCCTAAGTGCATATTTTAGGCGCAATAGGGTAGGGAAGTGTGGCAAAAAGGGTTGGCAGAGCCTTCGCCAGACGAGGTCTACTCCGCCCGAGCTGTCAGACGGCAGTTGCCACAAATATATTATTACCTAATTATTTCNATTTTTATAGTGGCGTTCAGTAGCTTGTCGGGTATGGAGTGCAGACGTCTACGCACTTGCCAATATATTGTGTAATTAACAAAGATACGTCAATAAAGCCTAAAATATTACATGCCTCCAGAAAGACCGAGCTATAATCGTTATTGTGAGTGCATCAAAGGAAATATATCATGTTGGAGAGCAAAGATATAGCAATTTTAATTTAAGTTTTGACTCTCACCTGGGCGAGAGATGGGGCGACTCTCGCCCCATCTATTGGAGATTCTGTCCACCTAAAGACCCAAAGCTACTCAAACCCTCCTAGCATTACGTAAATATTGAAGTAATATGGTATATTTACTCACTATAATGTGGGTGCTGAATGCAGAACATGAAAAAACATATATTTACTCCAATATAATTTCATTATGAAATAAGTAAATAAGTGGCATCAAAGGAAGTCGATGGTCCAAGCATCAATGTTGTGGAGCAACTTATCCAAGATATATTGTTGTCTGGAAAGTGTTTGTTGGCATATCCAATCCAATTATAAATTGTATAATTAGTTTCCATATATTTTAATTAACCTTAAATTATTCATTCATTCATTTATTCATTCACACTCATTCTTAAAAATCTATATGTCAGAAGAAAGGAAGATGTAGCCGTTAATGTGACAACATTTCAAAAAATATATCTCTTAAGTTAAATAAATAATACCACCCTATCGTCGTTGTCCGGACACACGAAAACTACCTAGGTATCGGTATCCAGCCAGGCGGGAAACACAGGCTGCACAATACAGATAAATTATGTAATGCACTACTTGTGGTCAATCTTGAACCCATTTATGATGTGATGACTTATACTGAATTTTGTAACTAGCTCATCAAGATTGTAACATTCTTAGCTAAATGAATTGTGGGATTCAGTCCCTGAGCCCATTATGTGCCTTTGTAACCCTTTCCACTACCACCCACAAGATGGGTATGGGGTGCATAATAAATGAACTGAACTAACTGAGATGAGTTGATAAACATTAATGTTTTATATTTTATTAAAAGTACAGATACAATGGGGCCTCGACTTCCGATGCTAATCCGTTCCCAGAGACGGATCGGATGTCGAAATATCGGAAGTCGAAGCGAATTTTCCCATAAGAAATAAAGGGATTTAAATTAATCCGTTCCCCACCCTCCAAAATATTAACATAAAAATACATTTTATACTGAATACAATGTTTTTTCTAACTACAATACAGTACCAAAGTTACTCTTACCTTTATGGAGGGCTCTTGATGGCGTATGGAAGATGGTGATGGGGAAGGAGGAGAGTTGTTACTGTTTGGAAGGGGAGTCCCCTTCCATTATCACATCAGGCAGTGATGTTTTCTCTGGGGTACTCTCTCTCCTACGTTTTGCCTGAATACCACTAGGACCTGGTTGTGGTTCAGTGCTTGTTTGTCTCGCTACAAATTTGTCAAGAGACATTTGTTTTTCCATTCGATTTAACATTTGTCTGTAATGATGCATCACTTTAGCACCCATAATGTCCTTTTTCTTAGCTAGTATGGTGGATATCGTTGAATGAGATTTGTTGTACTGCCTAGCAAGTTCACCTACCTGCACACCATCTTCATATTTACGAATGATCTCTTGTTTCTGCTCTATGGTCATTCTTACATGGGATCTCATATGTTGAGCCTTACCACTGACTTTCCTGGGACTCATGGCATATTATATAATAATTACTTTAATGTTCAAAATGCAAAAAATCACCACAAAAGCGGAATTTCTTATAGGCGCGATCGTCACTAAGCGGGTAGCTGTAGTAAACTGAGGCAGGTCGGACCGCGTGACCGGGAACTACGAGCTCGGCCGACCCGAACGTGTACCAACAAATATCGGATGTCGAGTCACATTTTTTGATGAAATTTATATTGTAACTCGAATTTATCGTAAGTAGGGGCAATCGGATGTCGAGGTGCCACTGTATAAACTTTGTTTTCAAACGTTGAATGTAACAATATTTAAAGTATAAGAACCAAGATATATTTATGATTTAACAATTAACTATAAAGTTGCAATATTACCGTAATTACACTGTCATCGCAAAAACCTCATACTACCAATTATAAATGATCTAATTGCTGCACAGAATAAAGGGTCTCGAATCTCTTTTATATGGATACCTTCACACATAAATATAACCCATCATAATGAGACAGACATTGCAGCCAAATTAGTGTGCAACAAAGATGAAGTTGAATTAGATCTAGGTATCCCCATCTCTGCTGTCAAAACTGTATTGGTCTAAACACTCAGGTCTGATAGGAAAGAAATTACTGACTCCCAACGACCTGAAAGTACTAGTATTTAAAGCTATGATTTGTTCAGATCTGAAACAGTACAAAATGTTTACCTGACTGTGCTACACAGTGGTTACAAGGATCAGGTTGGGTTACCATTACTTATGGCAGGTGGCTACAGGTGACGGATCTCCCAATCCTGAGCACTGCAAGTGCAAACTCTGTGAGCAGGAACTGCGGCATGATCTCCCACACTGCATCACCGAATGCCCAGTTATTAGACCTTTCAGATCAGTTGGCATGAGGTATCTGGAGCTTTGCAATTACTTTATTCACTCTTGTATTCTTGAGGATAACCTTATATTGCATCCAAAATTTGCCAGTGCAGGCTACTAAACATATGACCCTGTATGACTAACCATCCTGCGAGATGGGAACTTTTATTACCATTGCTACTTTATTCACTCTTGTGTTGATGATATCCTCAAAGTGCATCCGGAGTCTGCAAGTGCAGACTGCCTATCACATGCCTCTGTATGACTAACCATCCTGTGTGATGGGGATTTTTTAGCATCATGTAGTTAGCTTTTTTGACACACTGTACTCCACTAATATAGTCTATGGTAGCTGCACAAATGCAGATGTACCTCATGTATTAATAAAAAAAATCATCATATGACACAGGATCGATGTCTAGGTAAATTATGGCTAACATAGATTATATATGTCAGTCACAAGCAGGTAATTATCAAAAGAAGGTGCCAAACCGGGGAATGTCATCTACAAGTACAGCTCTTAACTTAAGTATAAACCTTATATATTATATATCATGAGAAATTCAGAAACATAAAATATATTTTAAAATTTTTGTCATTAAAGTATATATTTTGAACCACATAGTCATCCTGTGAGTCTTAGTTTACTGTGCCCCCCATATTCATTACTTAAATAAATAAATAAATAAATAAATAAATATGTTTATTCAGGAAAGGTACATACATAGAGATTTTACATAAGTGGATCGATTTATAGATAGAGCTAGTACATACAATGCCTAAAGCCACTATTACGCAATGCGTTTCGGGCAAGAAAACATTAATGTCTAAAACTTAATACTAATTGAGCAAAAAGAATAAAATGTTTTGAGAACAGATACAAATAAAGATACAAAAAAAAGGGGGAAACATGACTGAAAAGCAGCACAAATACAATATGTAGACAAACAGCGTTGAATAAAAAAAAAAATAAGACATGGGTTGACAGTAGAGGGGTAAGGTAGGTTACAGGGAGTTTATCAGGTAGTGTTTAGTTTTAATCTTAAACTGGTTGAGAGAGGTACAGTCTTTAACATGGTTGGGAAGGTCATTCCACATTCTGGGTCCCTTGATTTGTAGAGCATTTCTAGCTCCACTTCACCCAAGGGGTCCGTGTAATTACCCAAAGCTAATTTCTCCCAAGGACCAGGCCTCCCCCAGTTTATAGTTTGGTCCACCAGGCTGTTTGGCGCAGCTGTCATTTACACATATTACATTTATAAATGGATAACTAATCAATAAGACTTTAACATTAGTAGCCCAACATGTATAAGGATGATGAGTTGATTTATGAGTGCCGGGCACTCGATACTAACTAGCCTAATTTGCTGCTTTTTTTATTTATTTATTTTATTTATATATACAAGAGTTCTTACATTCTTGTAAAGTCACTACCACGCATAGAGTTTCGGGCATGTCTCTAATCCTAATTTTGACCCTGGAATACGACCCTCCAAATCGTTTAACGTCAGTACCCATTCACTGCTGGGTGAACAGAGCTAGGCTACTGTTAAGGATTGGCACCTGGTCAATCCTCCCCAGTAGATACAAACGAGTGCTTTACCACTATGCCACGGAAACTGCTTTTTTAACCCAATCTGGCAACAGGACTCGAAAGAGAGACCGTCCAGATGTACTGCTTCTAAACAGCACATACATAGTCACTAAAAAACTTCTCTAAATATCTTTCTGGCTGAACAATTAAAATAAAAATCGTTCAACAACTTGAATTTTTTTATTAAGCTCTCGGGATAAAGCGTTTGAACCTAAGAATTGTCTGTCATTCTCTGTTTTATTGTTATTGAACGTATTTTAAACTCAAGCCAAACAAATCGCTGGACGAAGTATTTGCTAGTTGTGCTTAATGTCCAAGAGGACGTGATCACTCTTTCCGAAGGGAGGAAGGTACTGGATGTCAAATACCTCCTCTTCTTTCCTGGTGAATACTAGATCCAGTACTGACGGAACATCCCCTTCCCTCATTCTTGTGGCCTGCTGGACGTGTTGATACATGAATGTCTCCAAGATGAGGTTTAGAAATCTGCCTGTCCAAATGTCCTCTGTTCTTGCCTCGTAGGCCTCCCAGTCTATTGCCTTAAAGTTAAAGTCCCTCAGTACCAACAATTGGGATTTATCTTTGTCAGCTCTTACCATAATCTCTCATGACCATTATGAGACACTCGTTTGTCATCCAGTTCTTCCTTTGTCCATGTGTTGCTTGCTGGTGGGCTGTAGGCATTTAAAATTATCACCTTATCATCTTGATTACAGAGCTGCAATGCCATTATGTCAATATCTCTAGGGTTTTCAAACATTAATTCTCTTACCTTCAGGTGTTCTTTCACCATCACAGCCACTCCTCCCCCTTCTTAGTTTTCCTGTCACGTCTCCAAACTGAGTAGCCCCTTGGGAACACGACCTCATTTAAAATATTTTCTTCAAGTTTAGTCTCTGTTAATGCAACAATATCTGGGACTTTGAGCTGAATTATATCCTTCAACTCCAATATTTTTTATCTCACTCCATCTATGTTGGTATATACTATTTTCAGGAATATGTTCCCCCTTCCCTTTGCTCTTTACACCCCCTTCCTTTAATGATTTTGTTGCTTTGTCTGTATGTATCATTTCACAAGCTTGCCAGTCCCTGACACTTTGTAGAAAAAAGAATTCCTCTCTTCTTCATTTCTATCCCCATTTAAACATTTCGCTTCAGTGAGGTTCATTTTCAGCTTTTCTCTGCCCTCTTTTGAGAGGTCTTGTCTTATTGACCAAAGTTTGCCATCCTCATCACATTGCAGTTTTCTGGTATTCCGAAGCACTTCTGTCATATATTTCACTCCATTAAATGTCACCCTTAAGGGGCGGTTCTTGTCTTTCTCATATTTTCCTATCCTCCTAAAATCACTGACATACTCCTTTGAATTTAGGCCTCCTCCTATTCCTACTATTTTTTCTATGATTTTCATCTTCTGCTGCTCAGTCCACCCTAGATGGAATTTCCTTCTCTACACATTCAAAAACTATTATGGACTTACTTCTATGTACAGTGTTTTGTACCAGTTTACTGTTGGTTACCAGTTCTTTCCTGATTGCTTGCCTAAGATCCACTTCTTGTTTATCATTTCTGGTTTTGACTTCCAAACACACTTCCTTGATTGTCTCTTTCTCTTTTACAACTTGGGCATATGTCTCTCTTATTTCTTCTTTATACTTTTCTAGTTCTTTATTAACCTCCTCTATGTGAATTGTCAGTGAAGTTTCCAGTCGGAGATCCTTGCCTAACTCCATGTTAGCCCTCAGGGTCCCTTGGAGGTGTTCACCATGAGTCTATTTTCTTGTTTATTACTTCAGAGTCACCACACTTCACTTTGCACGCCTCATTTTCTTTCACTAATTCTTTGATTTGCTCCCCCTGATTTTTTACCATGTCCGTTAATGCAGTAATAATCTTAACTTGCTGAAGAATACTTCCTTTTAGAGTGCAAAGCTCACTCCTAAGAGCTCAATTGTCGTCTTCTAGTTTAAGCACTTTTTCTTCATACTTCTTTTGCATATCCTCAATTATCTCAAGCCTGCCAAGAACACCTCCTTTCCTTATATCTTGTGGTGAGAATCCTTTGAAACAATCATCTGTTGGTGTGTCTACATTCCCAGTGGTGGTGGCGGCGGCGGCCATCTTTGTTTTTGTTCTAGAACCAAAACAAACTTTTCCAACTCAGCTATTTTCCCTCACCTTTACTTGTTTATTGTATTTTATTTGCTTTTACACTTCCCCTGAACCTTTATGTAACCTGGGGCATCACTGTAGCCCTCAACCTGCTTCCAATACTTAGGTAATATGAAACTTCCAGGAGCTTGCTATAGTGTGACTCCTGACTCCTCCAGCTCCAAGTGCAGAGTCTCAATTTTATTTAGTGTGTGTGTGTAATTACCTAAGTGTAGTTACAGGATGAGAGCTACGCTCGTGGTGTCCCGTCTTCCCAGCACTCTTTTGTCATATAACGCTTTGAAACTACTGACGGTCTTGGCCTCCACCACCTTCTCTCCTAACTTGTTCCAACCCTCTACCACTCTGTTTGCGAAAGTGAATTTTCTTATATTTCTTCGGCATCTGTGTTTAGCGAGTTTATATCTATGACCTCTTGTTCTTAAAGTTCCAGGTCTCAGGAAATCTTCCCTATCGATTTTATCAATTCCTGTTACTATTTTGTATGTAGTGATCATATCACCTCTTTTTCTTCTGTCTTCTAGTTTTGGCATATTTAATGCCTCTAACCTCTCCTCGTAGCTCTTGCCCTTCAGTTCTGGGAGCCACTTAGTAGCATGTCTTTGCACCTTTTCCAGTTTGTTGATGTGCTTCTTAACCCTTTAACTGCGTTGCCTCCAAATATGACACCCCCGTGGTGCGCAGGAAATAAATTCTCTGGAAAAAATTCTTTTTTCTTTTTAAAGTGTCAAAAACCCTTCCCTCGGTATGGGTATGTAAAAAAAAAGTCGTAATTGTACTTACTTTGGCTGCTATGGGGTCCGTAAGTTGGGGCGTGACGTCATGATTCCCCGTGCGCCCGTGCTGTAAGCTCCCGAGGCGGGTGGGGCGGTCGGGGCGGGGCGAGCGAGTTGCCGCGAATATATTTTCGGTCATTTTTTGCGCACCTTTCTAAATACATTTTCATTGTTTTTACATGGCAATCCAATGTATAATGAACACATACACTCTATTATCGCAGTACAACATCCGTACTGTCCGTAAACACTGTGTTACGTGCATCGCAAACAACGTCACTTATCCTGCACAATTTCCAATGTATCAAATATATTTATATTTACACTTTATATACACACTGTACAGTATCACACACTATATACACACATCATAAACACACTCAGTACTCCGCGAGTGTGTGATATGCTGCGAAACAGCCAACGGGGCAGAGTGGCACCTTGCACTCCACGCACCAGGTGCTGATGTATCTTCGTTTTTGTTCTCTGCGGGTAGTGTTCCTGCATACTATACAAGCACGTTTACCCTTCTCCCGTGATGCTGTGCCTGGCATATACTCGAGCATATGTACTCTGAAGTTTTCATTACCCGTCAATCTGTCTGGAGCTGCATGTGGCATTGTTGCTTGCACTCCGCGCGGTACAACAGAACCCTCCTTGCCATACTTTACTAGCAGCTGTGACACAACACCAGCACTGAATGTACGTATAGACGGTCTCCTGCCTGATTTTACTAGGTACATATTGTAGCAGTTGAGCACTACAACATCCATGAGGTGGAAGAAGAACTTTTTCGTCCACTTCACAGACTTGCGCACACACTCCACTCCACCAAGCATCATGTCACACTTATCGACGAGACGCATGTTCACGTTATAGTCTATGACACAGTCTGGCTTATACATGGTGTTGCGTGTCTGAAAGTGGACTTTCCCACTGTCCACCATGGCACCGGTGTGAATCGTAGTCAGCATATTCACCTCGCGTCTGTCCTTCCACCGCACTGACAGCGTTTTGTCACACTTGCGTAGCTGGCACTCACCCACGGCTATAGCTAAACCGAACACTGGCATTTCCTTCCTGTGGCCCTTCACAGTGCCACATACACCGGTGTTGTGGGCAAGGAGGTATCTGGTCAGCAAGGGGCTGGTGTAATAGTTGTCGGTGAACAGTACATGCCCCTTGTTCAGCAACGGTTCCATCAGGGTTTTCACGACACTGCCTGAGAACCCGTGTACATCTTGAGCTGGTATGTCGACGTCTGTACCAGAATATAATATCATGTCCAAGACGATACCAGTCTCACAGTCGCACAGCACAAAAAACTTCAGTCCAAATCGGTGCCGCTTTGATGGGATGTACTGCTTGAATGCCAGTCGCCCCTTGAACAGTACAAGCGACTCGTCAATAACCACATTCTGTCCAGGTACAAAATAATCCCTGAACTTCCCTCTCATGTCACTGAACATCTTCCGTACTTTCCACAGTCTGTCTTGTCTGTCCTCATTTGCATTATTCTCGGAATGCAGGCACCTGAGAATCAAGAGATACCTATCACGCGACATGTACCAGTTGAACACGGGCGTTGGAACAAGGCTGTCTTTGCTCCAATATTCCTGGATGACAGATTTCTCAGAGTGCTTCATCATCATGGTGAGTGCCAGAAACACGTACATTTCGTCGATTGTCGTGTCCTTCCATCGCGTGAGGCGTGAGGCAGGTAAAATGCCGTCGTCTATGAGGCTGTGAGCGAACCTGTTTGTCTCAGTCACAAGATGCGTCATGAATACATTGTCAAAATATGCCTGAAAATATTCCATGTCTGCCATATCATCACCAGTATATGGAAATAATGGTGTAACACCAAAATCGCTATCATCAAATGTTGGTATTTGAGGGACAAATGTGGTGCAATCCTCCCACACAAGTACACCAGGGGGTTTGTTGTTGGCGCCAACACCACGGCCAACACCACCACGAGCACCATAACTACGGCTACGTGGTCTGCTGCTTCTGCTGGAGCTGCGTGAGGCTATGCTAGACGCTGAGGCAGATTTCCGTACTGTAGGCCTACCACGAATAAATGATGTTGAGGGGCCACTGTCATTGTTGTCCACATGCTGTGAGGCACGCCGCCGCCTGCCCCGGCGTGTTGCTGAGGCAGCAAAACCCCGCCTGGTAACACCACCGCTGCTCGTACTCGGGTCGTCTACACTACTCGTATCAGAGCCAATGTCACTGAAGCCCGAGAATGATTCGTCACACGTACTATCACTGAATAAACTACTAGCGTCTGGGGACATACATGGTGGTGGTGATGATAACGGTGTTGACCCAGGGCGGCGAGGCAGGCCGGGCGAGGCACGTGTACCATACACACTCGCCGCATCTTCAAATTCCGTCTCCTCCTCACTCGTATCAGATATCTGAGTAAGGTCTTTCTCAGGATCATAGTCTAGGTCATCATCCAGAGCACCGTCATCATACAAAATGTCGCGTATTTCCTCCTCAGAGAGTCGTTTTCCATGACCGGGGGTCACCGTGGAGCGGGAGCTCGTAGAGGATGCGTCAGACATGGTTGCTGCTGTGAAACAACAACCCAACCATCTCTTTCCTGTAATATCTCTGTTGCTCGATCATAGAAACTGAGTAAATTTGATACACAGGATCTTCCAGATCGAAAACCATACTGTCTGTCTGATATTATATAATTTCTCTCCAGGTGTTCTACCCATTTAGTTTTAATTATTTTTTCCAATATTTTGACTATTACACTTGTCAATGATACCGGTCTATAATTAAGGGGGTCTTCCCTGCTTCCACTTTTGTAGATTGGAACTATGTTAGCCTTTTTCCACACATCAGCTACAACTCCTGTAAACAGGGATGCCTGAAAAAATCAGTTGAAGAGGAATGCTGAGCTCAGGTGCACATTCTCTCAGAACCCATGGTGAAACTCCATCTGGACCAACTGCTTTGTTCTTATTTAGCTCCTTGAGCATTTTTTCCACTTCGTCTCTAGACACCTCTATGTGCTCTATGTTCTTCTCTTCGAGGTTAATGATGCAAATCTCGTCAGCAACCTGCGCAAAAAACTAGTTGAGCGTCTTAAACCTCTCAAAACTCTTGTTGGCAAAGGATTTGGCATTAATATAAAATATGCCTGTAGTTTTTATATTGCCTTTATACGATCTGTTGTTGATTATTATGCCTTGCATCTTCTTAATTTCTCTCCTAAACAATTACAAGGCCTAGATGTAGTACAGAATGATGCCATGCGCATCATCCTGGGTTGTCCTAGAACTGTCAGAATTGTTAACATGAGAAAGGAACTAAACTTACCTTCCATTTACGAAAGAATAGTTCTACTTAGTACTATGTTTTGCGCCAAAACTTTGAAAAATAATGGTCCCCCCAGCTCTATTCAAATTAAGTTGAGATCCATTCTAAACAATTCTGACTGTTCCCTCAATCCGCCGCAAAAAGCTCCCTACAGTGTGTGGCTCAGTTGTTGTGCCTATAATCTTCAGAAACTGAATGTGTCTCTTAACCCTGATAAAACTGTTCACTATATTCCCCCTTGGAAAGATGTGGAGGTCTCTCTGCATTATACCCCCATCAGTGTAAAACAAATGTATAACACTGACATTTTGAGATGTATAACATTAGAAGCTATTGACAGTCATCTTCAAATTCTCAAACCGACTGAATCCTATGCCTTTACTGATGGCTCTGTGCAGTTAGGCACTGGTAGAACAAGTGTGCATGTGCAGTATATAAGGGAA
>WNGS01155528.1:10136-24889 GCA_020271785.1 Procambarus virginalis
ATATATATCTATATATATATATATATATATATATATATATATATATATAGATATGAATGAAAACTCACAGCCCCAGAAGTGACTCGAACCCATACTCCCAGGAGCAACGGCAACTGGGGAGTATGGGCACAGGCAATACGTGTTGCCCCCCAAAAATGAGGTTGATTGAGAAAATGCTATGTCCCACAAGATAACCATCTCCAAGTGCCGGCGGGGAAGTGGTTCATATTAGCTCAGGCTATCACTTCCTTATGTCCGGTCGTGATAGTCTAAGTCGGTTTAAGACGTCCCTGTACATACCAGTTGCGTTGCTCCTGGGGTTAGTATGGGTTCGGTGCCACTTCCGGGGTGTGAGTTTTCATTCGCATATAGTCCTGGGGACCATTCAGGCTTGTTCGCATATATATATATCATATATTATATATATATATATCTATATATTATATATATATATATATATATATTATATAATCCTTAATATAAGCACCTTTAGACCTCTTGGAAAGGGGTGGAGGGCACCTCTCTTACAGCACAGACAAGGTGACGTCAGGTACATTCTTTTGATTTTAGTATATATATCCCTTAAAAAAGGGGTGGGCAGCAGACAAAAAAAAAACAGGACCCACTAGGTGTGGACCTCTGTTACCTACAGTCACAGTCCCGTCAGGTATGAGGGGGGGGGAGGGACCACCCAACTGAGAAGAACCTGTTTTTACACTTGGCCATAGAGCGATGGGGCTGTTAACTGGCACTCACCTGTGTGTTTATTATACAAATATGGCACACACAGGTGACTGGCACTCACCTGTATGTTTATTATACAAATAAAGACATGATCATAGCAGTACATAATATATACCTATCTGGTTTTTTTGACTGCTGCCACACCCACCTCTGACTGACCTAATATGGAGTGGCTCGTATATGGCACTCCGCTTCTGATTTGTTATCTGATTGCTACATACATAGGTGGTTCTATCTGTCACCAAAACACTACTGTGGTCGGTCTTCTTTGTTGGATCAGGGGGTTACTTATCCAACCAGGAAGTCACCTGTATTTTTCCAGGGCATAGAGGTGTAACAAGAGACTTTGAACTAGGTAACCCGCAGGGAGGGTGTCCTCAGTCCTACCTTTTAATTATCTAAATAAGACACGCTGTTAACTCTGTACCAAGCAAAAGCCCAACGTCCACATCATTAGGTATGCTGATGATGATAATGTTACACACCACTGGGTATGCTAACATGCAGAACGCTCTTAACTCTGTATTATACTCATGTCAAGACCTAGGTTTAGTTATCTCAGCAGAGAAACCAAAGATACTAAATCGAGCGCCCACCCAGGCAGGGGAGGAGCTGTTCGCAAGATTCAACTGTCTGATGGCTCCCAGCTTGACTATGTAAACAGATTCAAATGCCTTGGCCTTGAGGTGCCACTGTATGGTCCTGTTGTATTCAGTAATCGTCGTCGTATAAAGAGAGGCTTCGAGCTCTCAAGGCTCGAAGGCAGGTTATCACTCAGGCTATATGGTGCCAATGTCAGAATTGGTCAAAATGATATACCTTGCATACATCAGATCTTTAGTAGATTATGCTGCACTTCTGCTTGTTTGTGATGCCTGAAAGAAAGCTTGGAGGGTTTGAAAAATTGTAGAACGAAGCCTTGAGGAGATATTTCTGCCTTCATATCTGCCTTCATCACTCCCTTTGAGGCCAAAGGGAGTGGTGAAGGCAGAATTTCCTTAGCTCGCTCTGTCAAACATCCTTGTAATATCCTTTGAGTAAGTCTAGCTTAGACAAATACCGAGCATTACCAATGGCGTCAAGGATGTCATCTATTCTAGGTAAGGGGTACGCATCCTTGACAGTCACAAGATTCAATTTCGATAATCGGTACACAACCTCACTTACACCTTGCGGTTTCGGCACCAAGATGCAGGGTGAGGCCCAAGGGACTCATAAGGGTGGCCAGCCCATGATCCAGGAGGTACTGTACCTCAGCACGCATAACTTCCTTTTTGCTGGATGTTCGTGCTGAACCACATTACACTCCTGTGGATCATCGCTGAACAAATTTTGATGTTCCTTGAAGATTCTGATGAGAGGTGCACTTATACTGTCCTGCAAATAGGTATGAAGATCAGTTAGGATTTCCGAGTTGGAAGCACTGACTCTGTGTTGGTGCGGGAGGAGAAGCAGGGAAGGTCTCACTGGAGGTATGGACCTTTAAATGTGGGTAACTGATACCAACACAGTGGGGGGAGTACCTTGATACTGCTTCAGGAGGTTGACGTGGCACAACGGGTCTTCCCCGCTTATCTGGAGTCTCAGAACGTAGTTGTGGTTGTTTCTGCACTCCTTGATGCGGTAGGGTCCTGAAAGCTTGTTTTGCAATGGAGAACCTGGGATAGGAAAATATGCCAACACGAAGTCTCCTGGTTTCAATTTCCTTATTTTGCTGCTTTTGGTCAAATGAGTCTTCATCCTCTTCTGAGCTTTCAATAGATTGTCATTAGCAAATTTACGTACTCTCTCTAGAATGTGTTTTAGTTTTGAAGAAACTGGGGCACATTCTGAGGGTCACTGAAGGTGGCATTTCGTAAAGTCTTTAAAAGCTTTGAGAGGAGTACGGCACTTTCGTCCGTAGAGCATCTCATAAGGAAATACTCCTAGAGACTCATTGGGGAGACTTCTGAAAATGCACATGATGAGGTCAAGTTGTTTATCCCAGTCCTTCAAGGTTTCATTGCAAAATTTCTTTAGGAGTGCTTTAATAGTCTGATGACTACGTTCAAGAGAACCCTGTGAAGCAGGATGATAGGGGCTGGACAATACCTGTGTGATGTTGAACTCTTCCAGTGTCTTCTTGAAGAGATCACTGGTGAAGTTGGTGCCACAGTCACTTTGAACTTCTCTTGGAAATCCATACTGGGTGAAGATCTTCAATAGTTGTTTCACCACAGTAGCAGCCGTAATGTTCTTTACCGGAACTGCTATGGGGAATCTGGTGGTAGGACACAGGATGGTTAGTATATAGGCGTTGCCAGAACTGGTCCGGGGTAAAGGACCAACACAGTCTATGATGAGTCTGTGGAAAGGTTCCGCAGGCACCTGGATATGTATATGATGATGATTACATACAATTAAGGTAGCATTGCGACTTTATAGGAAATTGTTAAATCCAAAATGTATCTTGGTTCTTATACTTGAGATATTGTCACAATTAATGTGTGAAAACAAAGTTTATATCTGTATTTAAAATATAAAAATTTACGTTTATCAACACGTATCTCTTTGAATTACATAATTTTTCGGAATTGCGAAGCCTGTATTGCCCGCCTGGCAGAACACTGATGCAGTGGAAGTTTTCATGTGTCCGGACACCGGCGATGGTGTGGTATTGGCTATTTATTTAACCTTATCTTGGCTTTCATTTAAGATATATTTTCCTTGAAATGGAGTCACATTATCGTCTACATCTGTGTTTATGCTGACATATAAACCTTTAATGTTACTTTGCATATATGCAAATGAATTACACAATTGATTGGCTTGTTTGCCTTCACACTCCCCAAGGTAGCCATCACGTAACTAAAAAAGGCATATATCTTCACTTTCACTTCAGTTTTATTTATGCTAAAGTATTAACATGCAACTTATATTTCTATCTTTATTATAACATAGAAAACTTCGTATATTAAAATGTCTAGATTAAATTAACATTGTTCTTCGAAAGATCATAGTTCCCGTCGACAGGGAGAGCGTCGGCCAAGAAACCTTGTTTGAAATAAGAATATCTATCCTCTCTAATAAGATAAAATCTCTGTGATGGATTCACAAAAACTATTTTATCTCTGCCTTTCTGATGACATATACAAATATAAGTTTTATTTGTGAATCTCTATTAATAAAGCAATATATCAGAGACCGTGTAGAGCTCGGTGTTCAATGAACGCAAAGGACATAAATAGTTTAAGTAACGAACGCATATAAACGAATAACGTTAGTATCTATATAACAAAATTATTGCCCTGTGGAGTTGATTTAACTTCCAGACACATTTTTTTTAATAAATATTAAATGTTTTGTGGCTATTTATGAAAAATATTATTACAAATACCCATTTTACTTGTTAATATCATTAATTAAATTTGCGACAATTTGAGCAAATAAGTGCGACGACTGGATCACTGTGTACAGGAGGCTGATATGGCAGCACTCTCCAGGCGACCATATATCTTATTTATTTATATATATACAAGAAGGTACATTGGGATTGTGAGGATACATAGCATAGTAATTACATTCTTGTAAAGCCACTGGTACGCGCAGCGTTTCAGGCAGGTCCTTAATCTAATAAAATTATAAGTAGGTAAATACTTGCAAAATTTATAAAAATGATAACAGTTACATAGCATGAAAAAAATAAAAGATGAGAGAAAAGTTGTAGGTATATTAAAGCACATAGGTAGCTCAGAATGATTGCAATGACAGCTTGAATGGTAGTTTATCATAACTTAGCAGGCACAATACAGCATATGGCTAGCACATAAAAGAAGACAGCAATGAACACAATGACAAAGTTGTTTGGATTAAGTACATAAAGATTTGGAGATTGGGTAACACTAGATACAGAGCAAATTTAAAGCTCAGTGTAGGAAACTGCGAAGAAGAAATTAGGTACTTTTTGGTTTTGTTTTTAAATGAGGCAAAAGTTTGACAGCTTTTCAATTCACTAGGAGTGAGTTCCATAGACTAGGTCCCTTAATTTGCATAGAATGTTTACACAGATTAAGTTTGACCCTGGGGATATCAAAGAGATATTTATTTCTATTGTGGTGATAATGGGTCCTATTACATCTGTCCAGGGAGAGTTTCAGAGCAGGGTTTGCATTTAAGAACAGGGTTTTGTGTAAATGTAGTTGACACAAGAGAATGTGTGGAGGGAGTTAATATTTAGCAAGTTATGGGATTTAAACAAGGGAGCTGAGTGTTGTCTGAAAGCAGAGTTTGTTATTATTCTAATAGCAGATTTTTCCTGGGTGATGATGGGCTTAAGGTGGTTTGCAGTGGTAGACCCACATGCACAGATACCATAATTAAGATAGGGATAGATTAGTGCATAATATAGTGAGAGGAGAGCAGAGTTAGGAATAATATCTTATTTTGAAGAGTATTTCAACTGTTTTAGAGACTTCCTTAGTTACATCGAATTACATTCGATGATTTGCTTCCAAACAAGACGTAGTAGGTCTTTTCTATGTTTAGTGTTAGTTTATTAGTTGACATCCATAAGTGAACTTTTTTAATTCATTATTCACAACATTATTTAGTGTATGTGGGTTGGGGGTCTGAATAGATGAGGGTAGTATCATCAGCAAACAATATAGGTTTAAGAATATTAGAGACATTAGGCAGATCATTGATATATATAAGAAATAGAAGAGGTCCTAAGATGCTGCCCTGTGGCACTCCAATGGTTATTGCTAGAGTGGAAGAGGTTGTATCATTGATGGTTCCACAATGGTGTCTGTCACTAAAATAGGATCGGATATAATCCAGGGCAAGGCCTCGGATTCCATAATGCTGGAGTTTAAGTAAAAAGGTAGTTGTGATTAACAGTATCAAAGGTTTTTCTTAGGTCAATGAAGAGTCCAATCGGAAACTCATTTTTGTCAAGGGCTGAGTAGATTACATCAAGGAGACTAATGATTGCATCACTGGTGCTCTTTTGGGACCGGAAGCCAAACTGGCAGGGGCTGAGTATGTCGAATTTTACGAGGTAGGAATAGAGCTGTTTGTAGATAATTTTTCAAATATTTTTCATAGAATGGGTAGATTTGATATTGGTCTATAATTGTTTATGTCCGCCGGATTGCCTCCTTTATGGACTGGTGTAACTCTTGCTTTTTTAAGGATATCAGGGAAGGTGTGACACTCTATAGATTTGTTGAACAATATAGCTATGGGTGGCGCAAGGGCATGGGAGGCGCTCGTGTATACAATGGACGGAATTTCACTGGTGTTCCCTGGCTTGGTTTTTAGAGAGTGTATGATGTACACAACATCTGCCGGGCTGACTGGTGAAAGGAGAAGAGAGTTTGGATAGCTGCCTGAGAGATATGTGTTAATATGTGTCTGAGTCTGTGGGATTTTTCTGGCAAGATTAGCACCAACCGATGAAAAGGAGCTATTAAATTCATTTGCCATTCCTAAATCAGTTGACGGTGTATACCCATCCTTAAAGAGTTTTATTTGGTTATGTGAGTGTTGTTTAGTTCCTAGGATACTAGAGATGGTTTTCCATGTGCTTTTCATGTTGCCTTTTGTTTCATAGAATCTATTCACATAATATGAAAGTTTGCCTTTCTTATGATACTGGTAAGCATTGATGAGTACCTTTTAACTACTTCCTTTGTAATTAGGCCAATCCTGAGTTTCTTTTCATATTCATGTTTTTTGTTAATTGAGTTGAGAATGCCACTTGTGAGCCATGGATTGTTTAATCTTTTGTCAGTTACTTCCTTGGTAAGAAGGGGGCAATGAAGGTTGTAGAGGCTTAGAGTTTTGGAGAAGAAGAGATTAGCTAATGAATTTATATCCTGAGAATTATTGAATTCAGAATCCCAGTTAATATTGTGAAGTGCATTCGTAAGATTGCCTAAAGCTGATTCACTGTGTAACCTGAATGTACGTTTCTTGCTTTTTGGTGGTGTAATGTCCATGTTCGCTACGAGAAAAGTAGGATAATGGTCAGTTGTTCTGTCGTAGATTATACCAGATACAAGGGGAGCTGTTTTGTTAGTCCATATGTGATCCAAGGTAGTGGCTGATGTTTGAGTGTTTGAGTGACTCGGGTAGGTTTGGTGATTGTCTTTGATAAGTCGCTCCACAATTTTGTCGCTTGGACCGTCAACTTCCTATGGCGTCACCTGCTACATATTTACTTCTAATTTCGATATGAAATTACATTATTTCAGAGTGAAAATAGGTTTGATCATGTTCTACATGCAGCACCAACATTACAGTAAGTAAATATACCATATTTCTTCATAAATCCTCCCTGATAATCGGTGCCATCTATAGATTTCCTAATACCAACATAGCTTCATTCTCAGACAACGTAAGGAATCTTATCATAAATAACAATCTCAACAAAAATCACATCATTCTAGGAGGTGATTTCAATATTGACCTGGGTCTTCAAAATAACCCTCAAGTTGGGTGGCAGTTCTGACATGGGGGGCCACCTTCCTCCTGTTCAGCGTGTGAACTCCGTGGGCCTGGAGTTCACTTGTAAGGCTAGTTATACGACCACCGAGATGGTGATGTGTGACATGCTTCGTGTAACGGTGGAAGCTATCTACGGTGTGGAGCTAGTTACGGCCCACCAGAAGCTATCTACGGTGTGGAGCTAGTTACGGCCCACCGGGTTGTTATTAAGTTCATGAGGGAGGAGGAGTACCGGGGCTTCCTCCGTCGGTACGGGGGGCGTACGTTGCCGTTGCCAGATGATGCTGGCTCTGTGGCCATTTCGGACCACAGTGGTGCCCTGACTTATGTCAGTGTCCATGGGTGCGCCCCTGGAGTTCCCTGATGACCTCCTCTGGCGTTACTTCGGGGGGTTTGGTACTGTTGTCAGCGTGCGGGTGAACACGCTCTCCTCCGGGCGGTATGCTGGGAGGCAAACAAACATTCGCACGTTGGGGATGCGCCTGCGGTCGGATATACCTTCTTCTGTCCGGCTTATGGGATACTACGTCCGGGTGTATTATGCCCGGCAGCCTCGTACCTGTTTCCGATGTGGCCTGTTGGGGCATCAGGCTGCTGGGTGCACTGAGGCCCCAGCTGCTCCTGTCAACTTGTTTCGAGACGAGGATTTCCCGCCGCTCCCTCTGGAGGCAGTCTCCGGTGATGATGATGATGAGGTGCGCGTCCTATTTGCTGCTGCTGCTCCCCCGGCGGCGCCTGACATTCCTCCGGATGTTGCCGTCCCTCCTCCGGGTATTGCGGTACCGTCGGTTGGTCTGCCTGATCCTGTCGCTGTTCCAGCTGCTCCTGTGGGCCTTCCTGGAGCTCCCTGTGTGACGTCGCTGTCTTCTCCCTCGTCTTCTGCTGCTGCGCCTGGCCCTGTGTCCGTGCCTCGGGTCCCAGATGTGCTGGGTGCTGGGGTGGCTGCGGAGCCTCCTGCTGTGTGTGGCCCGGTTCCCCGGGGTAGAGGCTGCTGCCATTCTGTGTCGGGCGTCGGTTCATCCGGCTCGTGGTACCCGTGTTTCTGGGTCACTTACCGGCTCTGACGATATCCGGCCTGTGCCCAAACGTTCCCGGCGTTCGTCTTCTGCCTGGGCCGACGTTGGTGACTTCAGTGACTATGGGTCTTCGGGTATTGACTTTGTGGATACGGATACGTCGATGTCTCCGCGGTTCGTGGTGGCGGAGGTCCATATGCCTGCTGGTGCTGGTGCCTGTGTCTTGGACGTGCCTTCGGTTCTTTCTGCCGGGGGACTCTCCGCAGTGGGGGGGGGTGGCTTCCGCTGCCAGGGATGGTGTGGACTCTGGTGCTGGGCATGGCCTGGTGGTGATGTTAGGGAAGGATGCGCGCCATCCGGGTTCCCTGCTGTCGTCTGGTGGTGTGCCGGGGCCGCGAGTACCCCTGTGGTGCGGGTGCGCGTTGGGGCCCTGGGGGACGTGTTGCTGGCGTCTGTGATGCCGCCGGGTCACTGGTTGAAGATTGCTGAGTTACTGCTGTCTGACGGTTCGGAGTACTTTCATGGTGGGCAAGTTCCCTTCCTGTGGGGGCGAGTAGCGACTTCTCGCCTCATGAGTACTACCATCTGGGTCCCCAGTTTGCAGGTATTTGTTGCCCCGGTTCTGGATGTTATGGCATCCCCGGTGGATGGACGGGACCATTTGCAATGGGTGTTCTGGTAGGCGTTCAATGTACGGTTCCTGCAGGCCAGGTTCCCGGGCAAGTATGTGCTCTGATTTCCTGTGTATTTGCTCTATGACATGCTGTGTGCCCCTCTGGCTGTTTGTTTGCCCTGTTATATTATGTGCTTCTGCCTCTCCCTTTGTGCGTTTCTTTGCAGTGTGGCATATTAGTTTCTAGTGCTTGGCGTCACTCGTTTCGCGTTTTGGCTTGGCGTTTCGCCTTTCCTGGCTTCGCGATTCACCCTTCACGGGTACGCTGGGGCGCATCCGATCCCACGATCGTCGTCGCCCCTAACTCAACAACAACAATCCTCAAGTTGACTATTTCCGTAACAGCATGCACTCCTGGATGCTAATCCCCACAATCACCAAGCCCACCAGAGTCACTCAAACATCTGCCACTACCTTGGATCACTTATGGACTAATGTAACAGCTCCCTTTACATCTGGAGAAATCTATGAGAGAACAACTGACCAGTATCCTACCTTCCTCTTAGCAAACATGGACACAATACTACCAAAAAGCAAGAAACTCTCATTCAGGCTACACAGTGAATCAGCTTTAGGCAATCTCTCTAATGCACTTCACAATATTAACTGGGAATCTGAATTCAATAATACACAGGATATACTCATTAACTAACCTCTTTCTCTCCAAAACTCTAAGCCTCTACAACACTCACTGTCCCCTCCTTACCAAACAAGTAACTGACAAAAGAAAAAACAATCCGTGGCTCACAAGTGGCATAATCAAATCAATCAACAAAAAATATGAATATGAAAAGAAATTTAGGATTGGCCTAGTTACAAAGGAAGTAGTTAAAAGGTACTCATCAGTGCTTACCAGTATCATAAGAAAAGCTAAACTTTCATATTTTGAGACTAGATGCAAAGAAGCACAATTCAACATGAAAAGCACATGGAATACCATCTCTAATATCCTAGGAACTAAACAACACTCCCACAACCAGATAACACTCTCTAAGGATGGCTTTACACCGTCAACTGATTTAGAAATGGCAAATGAATTTAATAGCTTCTTTTCATCGGTTGGTGCTAACCTTGCCAGTAAAATCCCACAGACTCAGACACATATCAACACATATCTCTCAGGCAGCTATCCAAACATTCTTCTTCTTTCACCAGTCAGCCCGACAGATGTTGTGTCCATCATACACTCACTAAAAACCAAAGCTGGGAACATCAGTGAATTCCCATCCATTGTATACACGAGCGCCTCCCATGCCCTTGCGCCACCTATAGCTCTGCTGTTCAACAAATCCCTTGAGTGTCATACCTTCCCTGATATCCTTAAAAAGCAAGAGTAACGCCAGTTCATAAAGGAGGTAATCGGCAGACAAAAACAATTATAGACCAATATCAAACCTACTCAAACAATCAAAAATATTTGAAAAATCATCTACACACAGCTCTACTCCTATCTCGTAAAATTCGAAATTCTTAGCTCCTGTCAGTTTGGCTTCCGCTCCCAAAAGAGTACCAACGATGCAATTATTAGTCTCCTTGATATAATTTACTCAGCCCTTGACAAAAATGAGTTTCTAATTGGACTCTTCATTGACCTGAGAAAGGCTTTTGATACTGTTAATCACAATTACCTCTTACGTAAAATCCATCATTATGGAATCCAAGGCCATGCACTACACTATATCCAATCCTATCTTAGTGATAGACAGCAATGTGTAACCATCAATAATATAACCTCTCCCACTCTACCAATAACTGTTGGAGTGCCACAGGGCAGCATCTTGGGACCTCTCCTATTTCTTATATACATCAATGATCTGCCTAATGTCTCATCTACTCTAACTCCAACCCACATACACTAAATAATGTTGTTAATAATGAACTAAAAAATATCTACTTATGGATGTCAACCAACAAACTAACACTTAACATAGAAAAGACCTACTACATCTTATTTTGAAGCAAATCTACAAATGCAATTCAGCTTCAGATAGATAATGTAAACATTAGCAATAAAAATGATGGAAAGTTTCTTGGCCTATTCCTAGACAAGAGACTCAACTTCAGCACCCACATACAACACATAACTAAGAAAGTCTCTAAAACAGTTGGGATACTCAGATATTATGTACAGGTACCTAACTCTGCTCTCATCTCTCTATATTATGCACTAATCTATCCCTATCTTAATTATGGTATCTGTGCATGGGGTTCAACCACTGCAAACCACCTGAAGTCCATCATCACCCAGCGAAAATCTGCTATCAGAATAATAACAAATTCTGCTTTCAGACAACACTCAGCCCCTTTGTTTAACTCCCTAAACATGCTAAACATAATTTCACTCCACAAATTCTCTTGTGTTAATTACATTTACAAAACCTTGTTCTTCAATGCAAAACGTGCTCTGAAACTCTCCCTGGACAGATGTAATAGGACCCATTATCACCACACCAGAAATTAATCTCTCTTTGATATCCCCTGAGTCAAACTTAATCTGTGTAAAAACTCTATGCAAATAAAGGGACCCAGTCTGTGGAACTCACTCCCTAATGAATTGAAAAGCTGTCCAACTTTTGCGTCATTCAAAAACAAAACTAAAAAGTACCTAATTTCATCTAAATAGTTTTTTACCTTTTGCTTTAAAATTGTACTGTATCTATTGCTACCCAATCTCCCAATCTTTATGTACCCAATCTGAACATCTTTACCATTGTGATCATTGCTGTCTTCTTATATATGGTATCACTCTGCTGTATGGTGTCTATTAATTTTGTTTAAATTACCATAATCTGTTTAAATTACCAATCAAGTTGTCAATGTAATCAGAGCTTTAATATACCCTTGTGTTTTAATATACTTACTAATCTCTCTCATCTCATTTTTTCTTGCAATGTATCTGTTATCATTTTATTAATTCTGCTAGAATTTACCTACTTTAAATTATCTGTTAGATTAAGGACCTGCCAGAAACGCTGCATGTACTAGTGGCTTTACAAGATTGTGAATACTATACTATGCATTCTCTCAAACCCAATGTACCTTCTTATATATATGGCCACTGCTTATTTTTGAAATAAGCAGGGGAATTCTTGGAAGGAGAAAAAACATTTACGCAGCGCTCCATGAGAGCTGCGCGCACAGTGGGGAATGGGGGGCATATTTAAGCAAACGCATGAGGAGTCTCCCCCTCTGTTACACTCCAGCTCCGGCCCGCTCCGCTCGAAACTCGCTCCCCTACGCCACCTGGACTACTTCACCACCATAGAAGTTTGGATCGGTCATCAGTGCCCAATATGACCCTACACCAGCAACCTCGGTCCCCGCCTTAATGGACCTGCTCAACGGGGGCCCCTCAACATCCCAGAGTGACCCGACAGGGGCGTCTTGCCCGCGACAAGAACTAAGGTATGGCCTCGCCTGTGTTTCCCCCAACATGGAGCCCCTTCTAGGCCATGTCTGACCCCAATATTGGCGTGTGCCCAGCGCCTTGTCCCTCGGGCTACACTTCTCGTGCCCTAGCTAGTTTTCCTGGGCCTCGGTGCCCCCTCGTGGGCACTGGGGGACCCCCGGGCCCTCACGGGCGCCTCCTGCCTGCCCGTGCCGGCCTTGTGCCGCGGGCCCGGTGCTCCCGCCCCTGGGGCGGCTGGTCTTGGCGGGGCCCGCAGGGCACCCCACCCCCCTTTTCAGCACCGCGTGGAATTGTGTTCCCGGGCCCCCCCCCCCTTTCTGGCCTCGTGTCCCAGCTGATGATCCAGCAGCTGATGGGCCCCAGCTGTGGGGGTACCAGCGCTGATGTCCCAGCTGGTGGCGTCCTGCCTCTGTTCCAGATGGTAGCGGGTTACACGTGGCCCCTTCAGCACCATGCGGGATCCTGGTACTGGGGCCCCCTCCCTAGCCACGCGACCCAGCTGGTGGCCCAGCAGCTGCCGGTCCATCCGTCGGTGTCTACGAGACGTTCTATTGCATTTATAATTTAAATTAAGTATTAATTACCTAATATGAGTTTGTGTTTGTGTGCATGTGTGCATATGCATGTGTGTGTGTGTTTGTGTGCATGTGTACTCACCTATTTGTGCTTGCAGGATCGAGCATTGACTCTTGGATCCCGCCTTTCCAGCTATCGGTTGTTTACAGCAATGACTCCTGTCCCATTTCCCTATCATACCTAGTCTTAAAAGTATGAATAGTATTTGCTTCCACAACCTGTTCCCCAAGTGCATTCCATCTTTCCACTACTCTCACGCTAAAAGAAAACTTCCTAACATCTCTGTGACTCATCTGAGTTTCCAGTTTCCACCCATGTCCCCTCGTTCTGTTATTATTACGTGTGAACATTTCATCTATTTCCACTTTGTCAATCCCCTGAGTATTTTATATGTCCCTATCATATCTCCTCTCTCCCTTCTTTTCTCTCGTGTCGTAAGGTTCAGTTCCTTCTGACGCTCTTCATATCCCATCCCTCGTAACTCTGGGACAAGCCTCGTCGCAAACCTCTGAACCTTCTCCAGTTTCCTTATGTGTTTCTTCAGGTGGGGCTCCATGATGGTGCGGCATACTCTAAGACAGGTCTCACGTAGGCAGTGTAAAGCGCCCTAAAAACCTCCTCATTTAGGTTTCTGAATGAAGTTCTAATTTTCGCCAGTGTAGAGTACGCTGCTGTCGTTATCCTATTTATATGTGCCTCAGGAGTTAGATTAGGTGTCACATCCACTCCCAGATCTCTTTCTCGAATCGTTACAGGTAGACTGTTCCCCTTCATGTGTACTGTCCCTTTGGTCTCCTATCACCTGATCCCATTTCCATAACTTTACATTTACTGGTGTTAAACTCCAGTAGCCATTTCCCTGATCATGTCTGCAACCTGTTTAAGTCCTCTTGGAGGATCCTACAATCCTCGTCTGTCACAACTCTTCTCATTAATTTTGCGTCATCCGCAAACATTGACATGTATGATTCCACTCCTGTAAACATGTCATTTACGTAAATTAGGAAGAGGATTGGTCCCAGCACCGATCCTTGAGGTACTCCACTTGTTACTGTTCGCCAGTCCGACTTCTCGCCCTTACCATTACCCTCTGGCTCCTTCCTGTTAGGTAGTTCTTCACCCATTCTAGGGCCTTTCCGCTCACTCCTGCCTGCCTCTCAAGTTTGTATAGCAGTCTCATGTGCGGTACTGTATCAAAGGCCTTTTGGCAGTCAAGAAATATGCAGTCTGCCCAGCCTTCTCTGTCCTGCCTTATCTTGTTACTTTATCATAGAATTCTAAAAGGTTTGTTAGGCATGATTTCCCTGTCCAGAACCCATGTTGGTGCTTGTTTACAAATCCAATGCTCTCCAGGTGCTCAACAAGTTGTAGCCTAATTATTCTTTCAAGTATTTTGCAGGGGATGCTTGTCAATGATACGGGTCTGTAGTTAAGTGCCTCCTCCCTATCACCTTTCTTGAAAATCGGTACGACATTTGCCTCCTTCCAGCAACTGGGCAATTCTCCGACATAAGTGACTCATTAAAGATCATTGCCAGAGGCACGCTGAGAGCCTGCACTGCCTCTTTAAGTATCCACGGTGATACTTTGTCTCGTCCAACAGCTTTATTTGCATCCAGTGTTGTTAACTGTTTCATTACCTCCTCTGCTGTCACCTCTATATCTGATAGGCTTTCATCTAGGGTAATCGCTTCTAACAATGGGAGCTGCTCAGGCTCGGTTGTGAACACTCCATGGAATTTGCATTCAGTACCTCACAGATTTCCTTGTCGCTTTCTGTATATGCCCCTTCTGTTTTCCTCAGTCTTGTCACTTGGTCATTTACCGACATCTTCCTTCTTGTATG
>WNGS01155528.1:71864-82641 GCA_020271785.1 Procambarus virginalis
TTTTCTAGAATTAATTGAATTTATTCTGATTTCTAAGAATCAGGTACGACATCTGAAACATCGGGAAGAAACGAAGGAGGAGACCCAATATTACCAAGACCTCGTCGTGGAAAATCGTTAAGGACAGTGGTCTTAAGAAGAACTTGACAAGGCCGCGTTCAGATGCCCTAAGGACATCAACTTCATTTTCGTGTGGAAGACGAGTGCTTTGGTGAGCCTGCAGTTCACTTGAAACGTAAATGAACGAAGAGCAACGAAGCACAGGCACCTCAAAGTGCTCAGAAAGTTAAGGAAGTACCTAAACGAATTGTGGTTGTGGGAAAGTCCCAGGTGAGGTATTTAGACAGAACGTTTTGTGCCAGAGATAGGGGGGAACAGGTTAAGGGTCTGCTATCCGGGAGCTAGAATTGGAGATATTGTTGAAAACATGAAAGATATTATGACGGAAAATGGGAACAAACCCATTATTTGTATTAGTGCAGGGGGTAATGATGTTGGACGAGTTAGGAGTGAGGAACTGACAAAGAAATTTAGCAAAGCCATAGAATTAGTTAGGAGCAAAGGAGGAATCCCGATTATATGTGCCATTCTTCCAAGAATGAGCGTTGAGAGTGAATGGTTGTCAAGGGCACTTGGTGTCAATTGCCGGCTGGAAAGATATTGCAAATCAGATGCAATGTCTTTCATAGACAACTGGGAACGCTTCTATGTGAGAAATTAAATGTATGCTCGTGATGGGGTGCATCTATCGAGGGCTGCGGTTGTTGCTGTTGCGAACTCGTTGGAACCAGTGGTTAGAGGCATTTGTTTGGGTTTAAACTGTTAGTAGATAGTGGTATGGGAACTGATAGGCAGGATGGAGGTAATAAAAGTATGTGTTTGTTGGAGAAACAAATTGGCAAAATGATCAGGGAAAGAGAAGGGCCTCAAAATAACAATTCACTTAGGGAATATTACACTAACAGCAGAAGTCTAAGAAACAAAATAAACGAGTTAAATGCTCTTGTCTGTACAGAAAAAAACAGATATTACTGCATTCACGTTGATGAATGTAGAAAATAGGAACTATTAGCTGAATATCAAATAAATGGATTAAAACTATTTCACACATATAGATATATTAGACAAGGAGGGGGAGTAGCCATATATGTTATGGACAATTTGAAATGTAGTCTCAAAGAGGAAATCAAAACTGAACCACACACAGAAACTATTTGGATAAAATTAAACGAAAAAGCCAAAAATATTATAATAGGAGTTATATATAGGCCACCAAATTTAGACAGATTGGAAGCAAAGCATCTATGGGATGAAATATCTAGAGCATCTAGATTTCTAGATTTAACAGTATTTATGTCATGGGTGACTTAAATTTTATTGGAATAAACTGGGTGAACAAAACAGGGAATAATGATGCAGAAGGATTTCTAGAATCAATTGACGATTGCTTTCTTACACAACATATTAAGGAACCAACGCTGGGAAATAATATTTTAGATTTAGTGTTAACTAACAGGGAAACACAAATTAGGGACATAGAAACAGGGAGTGAGCTAGGGAACAGAGATCATAAAGAAATCACATTTAGCATAGAATGGAATAGATCTGTAGGAGAAAAATCTGTTAAAGTGCCTGATTTTCGAAAAGCTGATTTCAATAGCCAAAGAAATTTTTTGGGTTAAATAGATTGAAATGTCTTTGGGATGGGGATGTGGCCTAGACGTGAACCCAGCGACACGTGACGGAAAAGGGGATTTCGAAGTGGATTCAAAATATAACCTATTTATAAATATTCTAAGCAAAGCCCAGGAACGTAGTCTCCCAACCAGGAGACTCCTGGTTGGGAGCCCCTGCTACATCTGGCACCCGATGATGCAGGGATCATCATTCCTTCCTGGGAGGTCCCAGAGGCAATTGCGGGCATGTTCCCCCTGCCGCACCCGATCCACTCTGTTGCTGTCTCCCAGTGGAGCAACACCCCCTGCCCCTCCAGTTGTAGGAGGCCCCGTCCTTGCCCAGACCAGAAGGACCCGGCGCGCCAGATTGTTGCTGATCTTCATTTATTCGGTCTTGCCGAGGGGTGTACCACTGGCTTTTTACCGAGGGTCTGGTCGATTGGGGTCTAGAAGTTGTTACTTTGGGTTGATCCGAAAGCTAGTATTCTTTTTACCCTTTCTGGACATCGTTTGTTCCAGGCGTGATGTGAATCCCCGCAGTTCGGGCATTTTTCTTTCGTTTGTTTGCCTTCTTTGTGCAGATTCTTGCATATGTCGGTATTGTGGAGCGCGCTACATACACCACATCGTTCCGGGCCTCTGCAGCCATCTTTGTGGTGTGCGAAGCGCTGACATCTGTAACAGCGCATGGGTTCTGGGTTGTACAGTCTCAGCCTGAATTGACCATAGATGCTAACACTCAGAGTGTTGATGCGAGGTCCTTTTGTTGTTACAAGAACCTGTCTTGTTTCAATATTGTTGTGCATGCATCTTTCCGCCGTTGTGACATTTGGGCATTCTAGGAGTCTGTTTGCATGAACTTCGACCGGGAAATTTTGAACTATCATTTTGGTGATTTTTTCTTCTGGTTTCAGTTCAACTAGGTGTTCTGTGCTCCTGAGGTTTGCTAATCCGGATTAGCTGTGATTATGTTATATCTCCCTCTAATGTCGGGCTTGGCTCTAAGATCTGATCCTGGCTTATTCTTTTCCAATGCTGCAATGTAAGCATAAGTGGGACCATCTACTGGTTTTTTGATAGAACCGAAGCTAATCTAGGACTTCTTAGAGCTGTCCGAGATCATGTGCACGAAGAAACAGCAAAAATCAGAGAAGACAAATGGCTCGAGTGGTGTGCCAAGCTAAATCAGCATACGTCCTTGGGCGACATCTGGAGGCAGATCAACAAGGCCAAAGGAAAATAGCCTCCTGCTCCGCCGCACCATGTTCATCCAGAGCAAGAAGCAGAAAGGCTAGCAAATCTATTTGCTTCAAGAGCCAGTTCCACTCAACTTCCTCAAGCAACTCTGACTCACCAACAAAGACTTCAAGCAGCAATATGGAAAAAAATAGATGATGCTTTAGCCTTACCTGACGAACTAGACCAACCTTTCAATCTGAAAGAACTCAGAAGTGCTACAAAAAAAACAAAAATACAGCTCCAGGCGAGGACAAAATCACTTACAACATGCTAGCCAAGCTAGGAGAAAAGGGTGAAGAAGCCTTCTTGAATCTCATCAACAGAGTATGGGTGACAAGAACCCGACCACTCTCTTGGAACAGTGCAATTATAGTTCCCATTCCAAAACCTAAAGACCCAGGAAATCCAAGACCCATCTCATTAACAAGCTGTCTGGCTATAACTGTAGAAAGTGGCCCTTAATCGAATTGAATGGAAAGCCAATCCACTACACCAAAAAATGTTTGCTTACAGAAAAGTTGTTGGAACCACAGAATGCCTTACCTCCCTCATGGATAAAATCAATGACAAACCTGGAATCCTTATTTTTCTAGACCTTGAAAAAGCCTTCGAGTTAGCCAGTGCTCCAGCTACACTGTGCTGCCTTGTGGATAAGGAAATCAAAGGACACGCTCTTGCTTATGCCAAAGGAAGCCTGCTTAACCGCGAAGCTAAAGTCAAATTCCAAGGAAAAACATCGACCTCAAAGAGGCTGGAAAATGGAACTCCGCCCCTTCCTCTTCAACTGTCTCATGGAACAATTCATGAAGCTCAAGCTACCAAAAGCCAAACTTCTTAACTATACAGACGACTTTGTGGTCATCAATGGCAAATGTGCAAGGAACCATGCGCAAAAATGCCTAGATATGATATGTAGCCACTACATAGATATATGTAGCTATGTAGGGCCAATCAGATAAGAAAATCAGAAGCAGAGTGCCAGATAGAGCCACTCCATATTAGGTCATCAGAGGTGGGTGTGGCAGCAGTCCAAAAAACAGTGAAGATAGGTATCTATTATGTAATGCTATGATCATGTTCTTTATTTGTATAATAAACATATAGGTGAGTGCCATATTTGTATAATAAGCACACAAGTGAGTGCCAGTTATAGCCCCATCACTCTATGGCCAGGTGTAATGCCTGGATAGGATATTGTGACGGTAAAGTAGTGGAGTATGGTGTTCGGCAGTCTTCCACTGGCAGGTGTCAAAGCCAGGCCACATATAACAAAAGTAAAAAAAAAAGAAAAAAAAGAAGAATGACTGCTTGTCTGATAATCTGTGGTAAGGTAAGGGAAGAGACACGAAACACAAAATAATAAACAATGAAATTTAATAACTTTAGAAAACAAATTTAAATAAAGACAAATTCTTGGCTGAGCAACGTGAATAGATAACAAGTGAAAAAGAACTAACATAAAAATTAATTACGTTAACAGGAGGACAATATGAAACACAAATGAAATACAAAATGGTCAATATATAAAAATGGTGCTGGGAATATATGCGCGAGCTATAAACCGCTATTTGATCACACGAGGTGAATCAACTAGGAGTTCACAGCTTAAGAGCACAAGATATTCTGAGGTGGTACTGCAAGTCGACCCCGACGTCGCCTTGGCGTGAACGTGGTTGGTGCAGGGCTGACGTGGCGTGTTCTCAAACGGCCAATGAGAATGCAGGAAGACCCACAACTCGGTAGTTTGATACTTGGCGTGCAGCAGTTGAAGGGTCGGTGCTGAGGTGTGCAGCAGAGTGGGGGGTGGGGGGTATGCAGGTGCGTGTGCTTCTTGACATACGTTTAAGCTACTGTAGAACGTATCTTGAATGTAGCTGGGAACGTGACGAATATAGGGAAGAGCAGGCTCAATCTCTTGGAAGAGATTATCGTCACAACTCTCCCCCGAAGCCTGCAGTTCCGGTGAAGTCACGTTCTCGGGAGGTAGAGTGAGAGGTGGAGCAAGCTCTACCTCAGTGATGCTGGAGAGGGCGTCTGATATGATGTAGTCAGACTTCTGGGTGTAGCAATCTCCAGGCTGAAATGTTGTAGCTAGCAAGCCCATGGTGGAAGTAGTCGATGGTGAGTTGGGCTGGCTGCAGGAAGTGAAGATGGTTGTGGTCCGTGTAGATGGTAGTGGGCCGAGTACTTTGCAGGTATGGTGCAAAGTGCTACCTGTTCAGGACGATGAGTGGCTCCTTTTTGATCGTGTTGTAGTTTCTGGTAGTTGGTAGGTAGAATTTCTTCGCCTTGTTGTATCAGGTCACCCCTGATACCGGTACCACTAGCGTCGATAAGGAAGATGGGAGACTTGGTGATATCTGGCGAGGCGAGAGTAGTATTAGAATAAGGTAAAGGAGCACTGTTACTATTATTGTCCTGAAAGTGATTATGAATGTCAGTAAGGATTTCCGAATTAGAAAGCGCTGTCTCAGTGTCAGTGCTTTCGGAAGGAGAAGCAGGGAAGGTCTCACTGTGGCTGTATGGACCTGTAAAGGTGGTTAAGTTGGTTAGCACAGTGGGAGGAACACATGATAGATTTTGAGCAAGTTGATGTGGCACAGCTGGGTCTTCCGCCGCCTATCGGGGGTCTCGAGAACGTAGTTGAAGTTATTCCGGCACTCCTTAACACGGTAGGGTCCTGAAAACCTGTGTTTGTAAAGGAGAACCTGGGATAGGGAAATAGGCAAGGACTAAGTCTCCCGGTTTAAACTTCCTTACTTGCAGTGCTGGTCGTAACGAGTCTTCATCCTCTCTTGGGCTTTCAGTAGGTTGTTTCTGGCAAAGGAATGGACCCTCTCTAGAATGTGTCGGAGGTTTTGAAGAAACTGGCGCACATTCTGATGCTCACTGAGGCAGGCCCCAGGCAGGCCGGGAAGGTATGAACCAGCGGCTGCAACAGCGCTTTCCCTCGCGAACTCTAGAGTCCATTAAGAGCCAAAGGAAAAGGAACGAGTACAGAGAGTTGGTGGTGGAATACAGGAATCGAGCGGAGGACGAGGGCTCGGAGCCTTCACTGTCTAATTCAGACAGGGAGGACGAACCGCCTAGCCCATTAAGGAATCATGGAAGGAGAGGCAATATTAGGGCGGCGGTGGGCGCCCCCGATGGCGCCGATCCTGACATACCCCCCCCGGACGGGACCCCCCAGGAAGCTTCTTGGAAGGAAACCATGGTAGAATTCCTCGCAGCTATTGCACCCAGGGGCCAGGAAACCGGATGGGGGAAGAACTCCTTGATGAGGCAATCACAGACCTGGTCAGTGGTAACGGCCATAACGTGGATAGGATCCTTGAGCGCCATGCTCGAGTGGTTACTTCTGCCAAAAGATCTGGTGACCACGCACCGCGTCCTCTCCCTGCGCGCCGACGGAGACCTCCACCGACAAATCGTTCCGATCCAACCCAACCTCCAACCGGACGAAAGAGGGAGCGAAGGGCACAGTATGTTCTGTGTCAGAGCCTGTACGAGAAAGATCGCTCAAAAGCCGCTGCGCGCGTCCTTTCCGGAGACTGGAAAGTAACCCCCACTGAGGTGGAGCCAGCTCGTCTCTTTCCATTCTGGGAGGCGCTATTCTCTAGACCCACATCGCCGGACCGCCGCCCAATTCGTGACCGTGATCCAGTTAACAGCAACTAGGGGACCCTATAACATCCGAGGAAATCCTTGTTGCTCTCAAGGCAAGCAGCAATGCTGCTCCCGGCCCAGACGGAATCACTATACGTCTACTTAAAGCTATACCCGTCAGGGTGTTTGCAAAACTGTTTAATCTGTGGTTGGTAAACGAATCCCTGCCGCAACCATTTCGCAAGAACAAGACAGTGCTATTACCTAAGAAACCCAACCCGGACTCACCTTCCCACTATCGCCCCATAACCATGTCATCTACGATAGTGAGGCTGTTCCACAAGATCCTGAGCAGCAGGCTCTCCGGGGCGGTCAGGATCGACAGGCGGCAGAAGGCTTTCGTTCCCGTGGACGGATGCCCTGAAAACCTGGTGATCCTGGACGCCCTCCTAGCTGAGGCTCGTGCGCTTAAGCACAACACGCACCTAGCGTTTCTGGATATGGAGAAGGCTTTCGATAGCGTCTCCCATCCGGCCATCCATCGGGCCATGAAGCGCAAAGGCATCCCAAAGCCTTTAAGGACATATATAATGTCGGGCTATGATCGGTCCTCAACCGTGATAACCAGTCAAGGGGAGAAATCGAAGGACATCCTGATCACTAGGGGGTGAAACAGGGTGACCCCCTATCTCCATTTCTTTTCAACCTGATAATTGATGAGGCAATTACCAGGGCTAAGGATCTGGGGCTAGGGGTCGGACTGGGGGTGAAAAGATATCAGCACTGGCGTTCGCAGACGATCTGGTTGTGGCAGCGGAAACGGCTGCCGGACTACAGACACTCATAACGAGTATTTGCCACACACTGCGTGGCTCTGGTCTTAAAGTAAACGCTGCAAAATGCCGTACGCTAAGCATAGCGATCGATGCACACCGCAAGACGTGGCATGTCCCCACTAGGAAGGCATACTACGTCGGGGACGATGCAATCGGTACTATGAGCGTGGCGGACGAGTATAAGTACTTAGGGATTCTTATCGGGGCCGGGGGCAGACGCTTATCCTACGGTTCCCTGTTTGAGGACGGCCTGACCAACATCACGAAGGCGCCACTCAAACCCCAACAGAGGTTATACCTACTAAAGCACCACCTAATCCCCAAGATGAACCACCGCCTTGTCCTCGGACGTGTGGCTAAAACGGAGTTGGCGAGGCTTGACCGGCGGCTGCGGCACGCCACTCGTGGCTGGCTGCGGCTGCCCCATGATACTCCCAATGCCTTTATCCACGCGGACGTGAAAGACGGTGGACTAGGAATACCCGACTTTGCCACATCGATCCGGCTGCAAAAGAACAAGCGGCTCGGGGCGCTAGTAGAGTCGGAGGATCCAGTGGTAGTGGCAGCGGCTCTCCTACCCGCGTTCCAAGCGCGAATGCGGCGATGGGTAGACCCGACCACCGCCGCCGGAACCCCGTCCAACAGAACGACCGAGTGCTCCAGGAGGTGGAAAGCAAAACTGTACAGCATGGTGGGGCCGGCCTCGCGTCCTCTTGTGAGGTACCTTCCTGCCACAAGTGGGTCGCATCCGGTACCCGTCTGCTAAGCGGAGGAGATTTTGCTCACGCCATCCAGATCAGGGCAAACGCTGTGGCCACGCCGTCTAGAGCAGCCAGGGGTAGACCCGAGGCTTCTGGTCTCTGCGATGCCTGTCGGAAACCAGGAACCCTGGGCCACATATCCCAGGCATGCCACAAGACGCACGGGGCTCGGGTGAAACGTCATGACGATATCACCCGGTTCGTAGCCGGCCGCCTGCGGCAAAGAGGCTTCGAGGTGGAACGCGAAGTCCGTATACCAGATGGAGGGACCTTCTGCAAGCCTGACATCATAGCTTGCAAAGGTGACGAGGCCTTCATATTAGACACCCAGGTCTCAGCTGATAACTTCCCACTCTCCCGTCCACATCAGAGCAAGTGCGACAAGTACGGCACCCCCGAGATCCTGCAGAAGGTCCGGGAGTATACCGGGAAGCATACAGCATCCGCCTCTTCAATAACCCTTAATTGGAGAGGAGGATGGTGCAAGGAGAGTGCACGTGGTTTAATGGATATGGGTCTCACCAAGAGCGACCTCGAGATCTGCTCTGTGAAGGCCCTGACCTGGACATATTCAATATATAGAATATGGTCCAAGACCACGTCACGGGGCAGACCACCTTAGTCCCAGGATCACTGTGCACAGGGTGCATAAGGGTCAATATAGTCTCGCTTAGGTGAACCAGCGATAGCTGGTAGCCAACTATCTAAGCAGAGTTGTCATCCGGAGTACCACTTCTCCCAATGGCTTCTCACAAGAGGGTGGAGGACCTGGCCGGAGCCCGCGAGTGGGTAAGGCGGCGGCCGGAGGGACCCCATGCGCATACATGATATCCCTCCCGCTCCGGGGCCTTGTTAGGAGCTTCCACTGTGTCTAGTTTTCCATGTATGCCGATGTCAAGTCCATCAACCCTGCCGTTTAGGCAGCTTGCTGCTTTGGCCTTCAGCGTTTGTTCTTTTTTAATGTTATACTGTGCACCCTACCTATGTGTGCTGTGTCCCATATAGAAAAAAACCAATACAAAAGAATTTTCCATTAATTTTATTTTTATTTTCAGGTTATTATTATGTATTATTAGTATCATCTTAACTCTTGTGGGTGTGATGAGATCTGCCATATTTGTGTATTTTAGTTTGTGTTAGGTATGCTTAGGGGTGCCATCTCGCCATGCCCTATGGCTGGGGGGATCGGTGCCCTGAAGCTATATCAAAACCCTATACCCCCCCCCGAAGTGGCAAGGGAGTTAGGGACAAATTGGCATCACGTAAGAGAATCCTTGAAAGCCTTGATAGTGTACGGCACTTACGTCCGTAGAGCATCTCATAAGGAGATACTCTATGACTCGTTGGAAGACTTCTGAAAATACACATGATGAGATCAATTGCCTATCCCAATCCTTTGAGGTCTCATTACAAAACTTTTTTAAGAGTGCCTTGATGTCTGATGACTACGTTCAAGAGAACCCTGTGAAGCAGGATGATAGGGCTGGACAGTACCTGTTTGATGTTGAACTCCTCCAGAGTCCGTTTGAAGAGATCACTGGTGAAGTTGGTGCCACAGTCGCTCTGAATCTCCCTCGGAAATCCATCTGGGTGAAGATTTTCAGTAATTCTTCACCACTGTAGCAGCCGTAATGTTTTCACTGGACTGCTATCGGGAATCTGGTGGTAGGACACAGGATGTTAAGATATAGCGTTGCCGGAACTGGTCCGAGGCAAAGGACCACACAGTCATAATAAGTCTGTGGAAAGGTTCCTCAGGCACCTGGATGGGTGTCAGTGGTGCTCTGGGAATGAAACGTTCGGTTACCTGCCATCTGACACACGTGACATGCTTGACATGTTGCTTGACATCATTAACCATACCTGGCCAGTAGTAGTCTTGACGAATCCCATGGTAAGTCTTGTTGAAACCCGTAGTGTGATAGAGCTCCGTGGCCAGGTGTAGAATCGTGGGCCGCAGGCTGGTAGGATCACTAGTTGTTCAACGTTTGCCCAATCGTCCTCCTCCTTCAGTTTACTGGGTCTGTATCTGCGATAGAGTAATTCGTTCTCCAAGAAGAACCCAGGAATACTGTCGGATTGAGTCTCAGCCTGAAAGAATAATGGTGTCAAGGTAAGATCTTCTCTCTGTAACTTACGGAACTCCAAGCGGTCAGATAGGGGGTAGTTCGAAGGGTCTTGAGGGACAGCGGTAGCAGTAGAGTCAGCTGGCTGTGGTCGTGCAGCTTGAGCACGGGGTGGTCACCATAACAGAGGAGAAACTTCATCACTCTCTTGAACCTTTGCTGGAACATGCTTAAAAATCGGATTATCCAAAACAGAGTTACCCACCTGGGTTTGTCCTTGACGATCAGGTTGGTCGGTTGCAGGTCTTCTGCCAAGTCGTTGCCCAGGAGAAGTTGCACTCCAGGCATGGGAAAAGGCTTTTCCCTGACGGCGACTGGACTTCACCGGTCACGAAGGGACAATCCAGGTGGACTCTGGCAAGAGGATAAGGAGTAGTAGCAGTAAGGTCAGTGATGAATACAGTCTCTCCTGTGTAGGCGACGTTGGGCACAGCTGATTTCAAGACGATCGATGAAGAGCCGCTGTGTACCTCAAGATCTTAAGTCAACGTCTCTCAGAATCTGAAAGACCGTGGTAGTGATAGTTCCTGGAT
>WNGS01155528.1:106144-121573 GCA_020271785.1 Procambarus virginalis
GAAACAACAAATTAATGACATCGAAATAGGGAGTGAGCTAGGGAACAGTGATCACAAAGAAATCAGATTTAGCATAGAATGGAATAGACTTGTAGGAGAAAATTCTGTTAAAGTGCCAGATTTTCGAAAAGCTGATTAAATAGCCTAAGAAATTTTTTGGGTCAAATTGATTGGAAAGTCTTGGGTATGGGGTGTGGGCCGGTCTTGGAGCGAGACATGAACCCAGCGATAGGTGATGTAAATGGGATTTCAATGTGGATTCAATATATAACTTATATAAGAATATTCTAAACAAAGCACAGGAACGTAGTATACCACACAAATTGAATAGATCGATTACTTAATGACCCAAAGTGGATAACAAAGAATTTGAAGAACCTATAGGTAAAAAGAGAGCTTGGTACAAAAGGATTAAAAATGGGGAGGTCACTTTAGAACAGGATTCGTACAACTGGTTAGAAATGTTAAAAAGAGATAAGGAAAGCAAAAATAAACTATGAAGTTCGTATAGCAGGGCAAGCAAAGACAAATCCTAAAGGGTTTTTTCAGTTTTATGGAACTTTTTGCGCATGGTTCCTTGCACCTTTGCCATTGATGATGACCACAAAGTCGTCTGCATAGTTAAGAAGTTTGGCTTTTGGTAGTTTGAGCTTTATGAATTGTTCCATGAGACAGTTGAAGAGGAAGGGGCTTAGTATTACTCCCTGCGGAGTTCCATTTTCCAGCCTCTTTGAGGTCGATGTTTTTCCTTGGAATTTGACTTTAGCTTCTCGGTTAAGCAGGCTTCCTTTGGCAAAAGCAAGAGCGTGTCCTTTGATTTCCTTATCCACAAGGCAGCACAGTGTAGCTGGAGCACTGGCTAACTCGAAGGCTTTTTCAAGGTCTAGAAAAATAAGGATTCCAGGTTTGTCATTGATTTTATTCATGAGGGAGGTAAGGCATTCTCGGGTTCCAACAACTTTTCTGTAAGCAAACATATTTTGGTGTAGTGGATTGGCTTTCCATTCAATTCGATTAAGGGCCATCCTTTCTGCAGTTTTAGCCAGACAGCTTGTTAATGAGATGGGTCTTGGATTTCCTGGGTCTTTAGGTTATGGAATGGGAACTATATTTGCACTGTTCCAAGAGAGTGGTCGGGTTCTTGTCACCCATACTCTGTTGATGAGATTCAAGAAGGCTTCTTCACCCTTTTCTCCTAGCTTGGCTAGCATGTTGTAAGTGATTTTGTCCTCGCCTGGAGCTGTATTTTTTTCTTTGTAGCACTTCTGAGTTCTTTCAGATTGAAAGGTTGGTCTAGTTCGTCAGGAAAGGCTAAAGCATCATCTATTTTTTTCCATCTTGCTTCTTGAAGTCTTTGATGGTGAGTCAGAGTTGCTTGAGGAAGTTGAGTGGAACTGGCTCTTGAAGCAAATAGATTTGCTAGCCTTTCTGCTTCTTGCTCTGGATGAACATGGTGCGGCGGAGCAGGAAGCTATTTTCCTTTGCCTTGTTGATCTGTATCCAGATGTCGCCCAAGGACGTATGCCGATTTAGCTTGGCACACCACTCGATCCATTTTTCTTCTCTGATTTTTGCTGTTTCTTCGTGCACATGATCTCGGACAGCTCTAAGAAGTCCTAGATTAGCTTCGGGTTTATCAAAAAACCAGTAGATGGTCCCACTTATGCTTACATTGCCACATTGGAAAGAATAATCCAGGATCAGATCTTAGAGCCAAGCCCGACATTAGAGGTAGATATAACATATCAACAGCTAATCCGGATATAATCACAAACTTCATGAACACAGAACACCTAGTTGAACTGAAACCAGAAGAAGAAATCACCAAAATGATAGTTCAAAATTTCCCGGTCGAAGTTCATGCAAACAGACTCCTAGAATGCCCAAATGTCACAACGGCGGAACCGTTGAGTGTTGAACTGAGTGTTGGCAAGCACAACAATGTTGAAACAAGACAGGTTCTTGTAACAATAAAAGGGTTGTACATTCTCAGCTCAATAAAAGGACCTCGCATCAACACTCTGAGTGTTGGCATCTATGGTCAATTCCGGCTGACACTGTACAACCCAGAACCCATGCGCTGTTACAGATGTCAGCCCTTCCGCCACCACCAAGATGGCTGCAGAGGCCCGGAACGATGTGGTGTATGTAGCGAGCTCCACAATACCGACATATGCAAGAATCTGCACAAAGAAGTCAAACAAACGAAAGCAAAATGTCCGAACTGCGGGGATTCACATCACGCCTGGAACAAACGATGTCCAGAAAGGGTGAAAAGAATACTAGCTTTCGGATCAACCCAGCAACTCAAAGTAACAACTTTTAGACCCCAATCGACCAGACCCTCGGTAAAAAGCCAGTGGTACACCCCTCGGCAAGTCCGAATAAATGAAGATCAGCAACAGTCTGGAGCGCTGGGTCCTTCTGGTCTGGGCAAGGACGGGACCTCCAACAACTGGAGCAGGGGGGTGCTGCTCCACTGGGAGACAGCACCAGGAACATGCCTGCCGTTGCCTCCGGGACCTCCCAGATGATCCCTGCATCATCGGGTGCCCCGGTGGCTGGATGTAGCAGGGGCGCTTCGGCCCAACCAGGAGTCTCTTCACCCACCAAGAAGAAAGTCTCCACTCCAGCCACGAAGACACAAACGGTCGGGAAAACCAGTACAATAAAAACCATGGACTCAATGATTCCACTATAACGGAAAAATGGACAATCTCAAAATTATACAATGGAATATTCAAGGATTCAAAAGCAAAGCATAAACACTCAGAGCAGTGCTTCTCAAGGATAGTATTGATATTGTTCTACTTCAAGAAACACTCACCAGGACTGACAGATATATCAATATCCCAGGATTTCAAGGATTCCACTGCCCCATGGCACAAGGTGGCACCAGAGGCATTTCAATTCTAGTAAGAAATCATATCAATGCCACGGCAATCACAGACCTGCCCTACTGTGGCGAGAACGTCGAAATTATGGGAGTTAATCTCACTATGAGGAACTCAACGCTGTCCATCTTCAATGTATACAAGAGCCAAAGAGAACATGACATGGATCTCTCAACACTCTTTGAAATAGCAGTCACTACACCTACTATCATCTCTGGCGACTTTAGCGCTCATAGTGACATATTGAGAAGACAACGGAAGACATATTGAACATCTTTTGGATGAAGTGCCAGAAATCAGTCTGCTTAATTCGAAGGAACCAACCTACACTGGTGGGGGAAAGCTGGATCTCACGTTTGTCTCCACCAGTATTTATGAGTTGTGTCATTGGTCAGTGGATCATGTTCTGATTAGTGACCCCTTTGCTACAAAAACAGTTATTAATATAGCACTACCTCCTAGACCTTCAGCTCCCGAGCCCGGATGGGACTTTATCAAGGCAGATTGGACGAAGTTTCAAGAAGCTCTCGAAACTTGGCACCAAAACTACACTTCTCCTGACAACACCGAAGAAATGGAAAAAAATTAGTAAATGCAATACATAGAGCAGTAAATCACGCCATCCCCAAGAGGAAAACAATTACCCAACAACACAAGGACCATTGGTATTACTGTGATAGGATCAAAGAGCTACATAACAGACTAAATCATGTGGAACCAATTGCCGCGTAACGTGGTGGAGGTGGGGTCCCTCGATTGTTTCAAGCGATGGTTGAACATGTATATGAGAGGGATTGGGTGTTTTTTTTTTTTTTTTTTGAGATATATACAAGAGTTGTTACATTCTTGTACTGTTATAAATAGGAGCTGCCTCGTATGGGCCAATAGGCCTTCTGCAGTTACCTTTGTTCTTATTTGTAAAACCATGTTGCGACTCATTTATTATTTTATGTTTTTCAAGATGAAGACGAATTGTATTTGCAATTATTGATTCAACTAACTTTTCCACAATAGACGTTAGGCTAATTGGCCGATAGTTTGACGCAAGTGATCTATCTCCTTTGTTAAAAACTGGTACCACATTAGCTACCGTCCATGACTCTGGCACTCTACCTAACTCTATTGATTTATTAAATATTGTAAACAGTGGTTCGAAAGCTCCTCTTTGAATTCTTTAAGCACCCTGGCAAACACTTCATCAGGACCCTGGGGATTTGTTTGGTTTTAGTTTAATATTTGTTTAATTACATCCTCCCTGGTAACTGCTAAATTAGTCAACCTGGCCTCGTCCAGACCCACATATATTTGTTCGGCTGAAAGCATATTGTTAAGTTCCTCTTTAGTAAATACAGATATAATATATTTATTAAAAATACTACTCATTTCCTCGTCATTATCCGTTATTTGACCTGTCTCAATTTTTAATGGACCTATCCTTTCCCTAGTCTTAGTTCGATATAACTGAAAAAACCCTTTAGGATTTGTCTTCGCTTGCCCTGCTATTCGAACTTCGTAGTTTCTTTTTGCTTTCTTTATCTCTTTTTTAACATATCTAACCAGTTGTACGAATTCGTGTTCTAAACTATCTTCCCAATTCTTAATCCTTTTGTACCACGCTCTCTTTTTACCTATAAGGTTCTACAGATCCTTTGTTATCCACTTTGGACTATTAGTATTCGATCTGTTCAATTTATTTGGTATACTACGTTCCTGGGCTTTGCTTAGAATATTTTTAAATAGGTTATATTTTGAATCAACTTCGAAATCCCCTTTTCCGTCACGTGTCGCTGGGTTCACGTCTAGCCCACACCCCATCCCAAAGACATTCCAATCTATTTAACCCAAAAAAATTGTTAGGCTATTGAAATCAATTTTTCGAAAATCAGGCACTTTAACAGAATTTTCTCCTACAGATCTATTCCATTCTATGCTAAATCTGATTTCTTTATGATCTCTGTTCCCTAGCTCACTCCCTGTTTCTATGTCCCTAGTTTGTGTTTCCTTGTTAGTTAACACTAAATCTAAAATATTATTTCCCCACGTTGGTTCCTTAATATGTTGCGTAAGAAAGCAATCGTCAATTGATTCTAGAAAATCTTCTGCATCATTATTCAGTTTATTCCAATAAAATTAAAGTCACCCATGACATAAATACTGTTACATCTAGATCAGGGGTGGGCAACCTCTGGCACACGTGCCAAACTTGGCATGGCGATGATTTTCTCTGGCACGCAAGACCATTCTGGAATTATGTAAAATAAAGAAAACCCTCTAATTTTCATAAAGGAAAAAACCTCTGAAGATTTTTATTGTGTTCATTGTCTCGTCACGCTTACCTCAAACATTGGCTTATTAAACTTATTGATTGGTATTAGAATAAACGTACGTATACTTTACTACAAATTTTGTGTGTGCTATAATATTAACAGGAAATAAATAATTCTTTAAATACTCGCATTTCAGTAGAAGTAGGCTAATTCATTTCTCGTCACTGCACTTCACAACGTCAACACAATCCGTTATCACTGCTATTCATTGGAGTTACTCATCATATACTATTTGACTTGCTTTTGATCTTCCTTCTCTTCCATGCATATCAATATATTACTTATTTTAATTTCATGCCCTTTACAGATTGTACAAAATGTCACCACCACCAGCTAAGAAACGATGTCAGTCAAATGAAGAGGATATTAGAGAATTTAAGGAATACTGGACTGAAAAGTTTGGCATGATTAAGAAGGATGATAAAGCTTTATGCATTTTCTGTTCTGACACAGATGTTTATAGAACTTCTTCTGTAAAGAGACATTTTGAAAATGTTCATAAGAACTTAAGCAATAAAACTGAGGAGGAACAAAGAGAATTAATTTCTCGTGAACTGAGCAAGACAAAAACATAAGCTGAATCTTTTATGAATTATATTTCAGGTAGGCCCAGTTCCAACTTTGTTGCTGCTAGTTTTGAAGTTTCAAAAGTTATTGCCCAACACGGAAAGCCTCTCTGTGATGGGGAGTATATTAAAGAAGCTTGGCTAGAATGTGCGCCTTTTCTTTTTGACAACTTTTCAGAAAAGAAAAAGATTATTTAGCGCATTAAAGATTTGCCTGTGAGTAGGAAAACAGTTAAGGATAGGATACTTACCTTACCTTACCTTGAGGATACCTTGAGGTGCTTCCGGGGCTTATCGTCCCCGCGGCCCGGTCATCGACCAGGCCTCCTGGTTGCTGGACTGATCAACCAGGCTGTTGGACGCGGCTGCTCGCAGCCTGACGTATGAGTCACAGCCTGGTTGATCAGGTATCCTTTGGAGGTGCTTATCCAGTTCTCTCTTGAACACTGTGAGGGGTTTGCCAGTTACCTCATCATCATTTACTTAAGTTGGAAAGAAATACAGCTGAACAATTAACAAAAGATTTGTCTTCATGCAAGTTATTTTCTATTTGTGTTGATGAAAGTACAGACATTACATCATCAGCTAGGCTAGCCATATATTCTAGATTTTGTAGGGGTGATGAAGTATGTGAAGAGATGGTTGCTCTTGCATCACTACCTGAGCGTACTACCGGGGCTGAAATATGTGAAACAGTTGTGAACGAATTCTCTACTCGGCAAATTGACATTTCAAAAGTAGTATCCGTCACAACAGATGGTGCCCCAAACATGACTGGTGAGAAGGCAGGATTTGTAAATCTGTTTGCAAAAAGTTTTGGTCATCCACTGAATGGCTTCCATTGCATCATACATGAGGAAGCTTTATGTGCAAAAGCTGGCCTAAAGGAACTGCAAGAAGTGATGCAAACAGTTACCAAGGTTGTTAATTACATTTGTGGTCGGCCTTTAAAATAAAATTATTTTTCAAACTCTACTTGATGAGGTAGAATCTGTGTATAAAGAACTGAAAATGTACAACCATGTTCGTTGCCTTAGCAGAGGCTTGGTTCTGAAACGATTTATTGAATGCTTAGATGAGATAAAGCTCTATTTGAACGACCAACAAGTGTCATACCATGAATTTTCTGACATCGTGTGGGTTTGTAAACTGATGTTTTTTGCAGATTTTTGTGAACATTTAAATGAATTGAATATTAAGTTACAGGGCTCTGGTAAGACACTTGATGTTATGTTTTGTTACATAAAAGCTTTTGAAATGAAGCTTAAAGTTTTTAAGAGGGATGTAGATAATGAGAGATTTAGATACTTTCCAAACCTAAAGACCCCTGATCAGTGATCTAAAAGATGACAGAACAGACCACAAATGTCTTCAAAAGCTGTTTGTAAACATTATCGAGTCAACAGTTTGGCAGTTCTCTACAAGATTTGCCAAATTCAGAGAACTGGAAGACACAGTAAAGTTCTTCAAGTTTCCAGACAGCATCAAAATGGATGAACTAAACTTGCAAATGTTTTCATGGATAGACATGGATGATTTTGAGATGCAGTTGATTGAATTTCAGAGTAGCTCAATTTGGAAGCAGAAATTTGTTGACCTTAGAGTTGACTTGGAAAATATTGAAAGAGAGAGATTAGAGATGAAAGTAACAAAGAGAAATGAGGAAAACGAAGTATTAAGGACTTGGATTCCAAGTCCTTAATACTTCGTTTTCCGCATTTCCATAAAATTCCATAAAATTATGCCTGTTTAAAAAACCTTGCAACAGCATTGCTAACCATGTTTTCGTCTACATATGCTTACGAATCTTAGTTCTCAATTATGAACTTTGTTAAGTCTTGTAACAGGAGTAGCATGACAGATGAAACTAGCGCTGCATGCATATCTCTCAATGTTACTAAATATAAACCCGATGTAAAATCTGTCTTCAGTTATGCAGCAGCAGAAGTCTCACTGACAGTATATAAAAGTGTAACACGGGACGGGGTCTCTTCTTCTACCCCCCCTTTTTCTCTCTTTACCCGTATTCTTTACTTTAGTTCTTAACCAAGGGACCCCAAGACTTTTACTCGAGCAGACTCCACGCCACGCGGTCTCAAGACGATTTACCGACTTGAGATTCTACAACCCGTATGACGTGAAACTAGACTTCTAGCAAAGTTCTAGGATCTCCTTTCCGCCGCCGCCACCAGATCAGTAACCAAAATGAGCCATGATCGAGATCTGGTTCGATCACGCTAAACACTCAACCTTGGGGCTTGATTCCCCACTAGTAACCAATAACCTTTGATCTTACGCGAGTAGTTAATTCAAAACGATGTGAATGATGTACTCGGATTTGAGGAGCATCGGCGTCCACTTCAACTCGACCACGTGGGGACCACGTGACAAGGACAATTTCACAAAAATACAAGAAAAATGGAAATAATAAAAATACACATTAACTAATTAATTTATTCAAAATTAAGCAAAATCTAAATAATTGTTCACTCCCTACTTGAACACTCCCTAACTGAATATGCCCTGACTATAAATTTAACGGCAATGAGTGGACTATTCCTACAATTACTCACAAAGCAACTCTACCTTCTATGTTCACCCGCTTGGGTAGAGTGCTGGTCTTATGGGAGGTGAGATGGTGACCTCCCCCAGTTGATCCGGCTACCACACTGCCCGTCCTCTCTCTCCTCTACCCAGAGGCCTAGATCTGTATTCTTCCGCTAGTATCTAAGTTACTTTGCCAGGCTTAAGTTACAACAATTAACCTCTGTTGTACTGAATGTTCCAGATTGGTTGATTTATTGTACTGAAGTTAAATTACCCAAACATCTTAAGGAAGAGCTATTCCCAATTACAAAATAGCTATTTGACCTTTGAGAAATAGAGGACATGGAAACTGGTGACCTATGACCGCCAGGTCACTCCGCATCACAGCCTAGTTCTTGCTTGTGACGTCACTGATGGTGACTTAAACTCCTTCTAATAATTAGAATACTCTTGATATTATGAACAGTAGTACTATACAATACAATTTGACTGCAAAATGAATGAAGGCTACTTCCTCTAAATAAGTGAATACTGTAGAATGATTCATTATGAAACATGTGAACAAAGGTGGGTATTTTCACCACGAATTCTCTGGGGACAGGTCCCGAGGTCGCCATGCGGCTTCCCATTCTCCCTTGTAACTAAACATTCTGGAATCTTCTGGATAATTCTTACAACAAACCCAGTTTGTTACAAAAGGAGTCAAGTTTTTCATCTGTTGTATTCTATTAATGTCACAAAAGCTTAAAGGCTGTTGAAATGTACTTTTGAAGGTTAAATAATTTTTTTTTCTGTTTCTTTTATACTATGTTTTACTGCACTGAGGTAATTATTATTTTTCGTTTAAAAAGTTCTTAAGAGATACCAAATATGTTCTAAAAAAAACGGTTGGCACGTGGAAAAAGTTTGTGTCAGGGACTTGGCTGATTTTGGTACGCACTCTCAAAAAGGTTGCCCACCCCTGATCTAGATGCTCTAGATATTTCATCCCATAGATGCTTTGCTTCCATTCTGTCTAAATTTGGTGGCCTATATATAACTCCTATTTTAATATTTTTGGCTTTTTCGTTTAATTTTATCCAAATAGTTTCTGTGTGTGGTTCAGTTTTGATTCCCTCTTTGAGACTACATTTCAAATTGTTCCTAACATATATGGTTACTCCCCCTCCTTGTCTAATATATCTATATGTGTGAAATAGTTTAAATCCATTTATTTGCAGAAGTTCCTATTTTCTACATTCATCAACGTTTCGGTAAATGCAATAATATCTATTTTTTCTGTACAGACAAGAGCATTTAACTCGTTTATTTTGTTTCTTAGACTTCTGCTGTTAGTGTAATATACCCTAAGTGAATTGTTATTTTGAGGCCCTTCTCTTTCCCTGATCATTTTGCCAGTTTGTTTCTCCAACAAACACATACTTTTATTACCTCCTTCCTCCCTATCAATTCCCATACCACTATCTACTAACAGTTTAAACCCAAACAAACACCTCTAACCACTGGTTCCAACGAGTTCGCAACAGCAACAACCGCAGCCCTCGATAGATGCACCCCATCACGAGTATACATTTAATTTCTCCCATAGAAGCGTTCCCAGTTGTCTATGAAAGACATTGCATCTGATTTGCAATATCTTTCCAGCCGGCAATTGACACCAAGTGCCCTTGACAACCATTCATTCTCAACTCTCTTTCTTGGAAGAATGACACATATGATCGAGATTCCTCCCTTACTCTTAACTAATTCTATGGCTTTGTTAAATTTCTTTATCAGTTCCTCACTCCTAACTCGTCCAGCATCATTACCCCCTGCACTAATACAAATAATGGGTTTGTTCCCATTTTCCGTCATAATTTCTTTCATGTTTTCAACAATATCTCCAATTCTAGCTCCCGGATAGCAGACCCTTAACCTGTTCCCCCCTATATCTGGCACAAAACGTTCTGTCTAAATACCTCCCCTAGGACTCTCCCACAACCAAAATTCGTTTAGGTACCTCCTTAACTTTTTGAGCACTTTGAGGTGCCTGTGATTCGTTGCTCTTCGTTGATTTCCATTTCAAGTGAACTGCAGGCTCACCACAGCACTTCCAACACGGAAAATGAATTTAAGACCCCTGTCCTTAACGATTTTCCACGACGAGGTCTTGGTAATATTGGTCTCCTCCTTCGTTTCTTCCCGATGTTTCAGATGTCGTACCTCCTCTCGTAGGGAATCCATCTCTGCTCTCAGGGTTCCAACTACATTCATCAATTCCTTCACTAATCCTTCCATTATTGCTATAATAATGTTACTACAATCGGAGCTCCAGCTAACACAACCTCTCACTGAAATTAATTATAATTCTAGAAATCAGAATAAATTCAATTAATTCTAGAAAATCTTCTGCTTCATTATTCCCTGTTTTGTTCAATCAGTTTATTCAACTAAAATTAAAGTCACACATGACATAAATGCTGTTAGATCTAGATGCTCTAGATATTTCATCCCATAGATGCTTTGCTTCCATTCTGTCTAAATTTTGTGGCCTATATATAACTCCTATTATAATATTATTTGCTTTTTCGTTTGATTCTCTCCAAATTGTTTCTGTATGTGGCTCAGTTTTTATTCAATCTTTGAGACTACATTTCAAATTGTCCCTAACATATATGGCTACTTCCGCTCCTCATCCAATATATATATCTGTGTGAAATAGTTTAAATTCATTTATTTGATATTTAGCTAATAGCTCTCTATTTTCTACATTCATCCACGTTTCGGTAAGTGCAATAATATCTATTTTTTCTGTGCAGACAAGAACATTTAAATCGTTTTTTTTTATTTCTTAGACTTCTAGTGTTAGTGTAATATACATTTAGTGAATTGTTATTTTGAGGCCCTTCTCTTACCCTGATCATTTTGCCAATTCTTTTCTCCCACAAACACATACTTCTATTACTTCCTTCCTCCAAATCAATTCCCATACCGCTATCTACTAATAGTTTAAACCCAAACAAACGCCTCTAACCACTGGTTCCAACGAGTTTGCTACAACAATAACCCCAGCCCTCGATAAATGCACCCCATCCCGAGCATACATTTCATTTCCTCCACAGAATATGAAAAGAAACTCAGGATTGGCCTAGTTACAAAGGAAGTAGTTAAAAGGTACTCATGAATGCTTACCAGAATCATAAGAAAGGCAAACCTTTCATATTATGTGAATAGATTCAATGAAGCAAAAGGTAACATGAAAAGCACATGGAAAAGTATCTCTAGTATCCTAGGAACTAAACAACACTCACATAACCAAATAAAACTCTATAAGGATGGGTATACACCGTCAATTGATTTAGAAATGGAAAATGAATTTAATAGCTTCTTTTCATCGGTTGGTGCTAATCTTGCCAAAAAAAATCCCACAGACTCAGACACAAACCAAGCAACCTTGGAGGAATTTGACCTCACCAGTGATGAGGTCAAAAGGTGTCTGCTGGAGCTGGATGTGACAAAGTCTGTTGGGCCTGACAGAATCTCACCATGGATACTAAAGGAAGGTGCAGAAGCACTAAGTGTGCCACTCTCTATGGTGTATAACAGGTCACTGGAAATAGGAGACTTACCAGAAAGTTGGAAGACAGCTAATGTGGTGCCAATATACAAGAAGGGTGACAGGCAAGAGGCACTGAACTACAGGCCAGTTTCCTTAACTTGTATGCCATGCAAGGTGATGGAGAAGATCATGAGGAAAAGGCTCGTAGAGCATCTGGAGGGAAGTAACTTTGTAACGCACCACCAACATGGGTTCAGGGATGGAAAATCGTGCCTCACAGGTTTAACAGAATTTTATGACCAGGCAACAAAAATTAGGCAGGAAAGAGAAGGGTGGGCCGACTGCATTTTCCTGGACTGTCAAAAAGCCTTTGACACAGTACCCCATAAAAGGCTGTTAAAAAAGTTGGAGCAACAGGCAGGAGTAAAACGGAAGGTGTTCCCGTGGATAAGAGAGTACTTAAGCAACAGGTAACAACGAGTAACGGTGAGAGGGGGAGACATCAGAGTGGCAAGATGTCACCAGCGGAGTCCCACAGGGCTCAGTACTTGGACCCATCCTTTTTCTAATATATGTAAACGATCTTCCGGAGGGTATAGACTCATTCCTCTCAATGTTTGCTGATGATGCAAAAATTATGAGAAGAATCAAGACGGATGAAGATAGACAGAGACTACAGGATGACCTGGATAAACTGGAGGAATGGTCTAGAATATGGCTGCTAAAGTTTAACTCAGGAAAGTGTAAGGTGATGAAATTAGGCGAAGGGAGCAGGAGGCTGAACACAAAGTATCATCTGGGAGGTGAAATCCAGCAAGAGACAAATAGAGAGAAAGATCTGGGGGTTGATACCACACCAAACCTGTCCCCAGAGGCCCACATCAAAAGAATATCATCAGCGGCATATGCTAGACTGGCCAACATAAGAACTGCCTTTAGAAACTTGTGTAAGGAATCTTTCAGAACCCTGTATAACACTTATGTAAGACCAATCCTGGAGTATGCAGCTCCAGCCTGGAGTCCATACCTAGTTAAACACAAGACAAAGCTAGAGAAGATTCAGCGGTATGCCACCGGGCTCTTCCCGGAACTGAGAGGAATGAGCTACAAGGAAAGGTTAAAGGAGCGGAACCTCAAATCCCTGGAAAACAGAAGAGTAAGGGGAAACATGATAACCACCTACAAAATTCTCAGGGGGATTGACAGAGTGAACAAAGACAAACTCTTCAGCACGGGTGGAACACGAACAAGGGGACACAGGTGGAAACTTAGTACCCAGATGAGCCACAGAGACGTTAGAAAGATTTTTTTCAGTGTCAGAGTAGTTAATAAATGGAATGCACTAGGAAGTGATGTGGTGGAGGCTGACTCCATACACAGTTTCAAATGTAGATATGATAAAGCCCAGTAGGCTCAGGAATCTGTACACCAGTTGAGAGGCGGGAGCAAAGAGCCAAAGCTCAACCCCCGCAAGTACAATTAGGTAAGTACATATTAACACATATGTCTCAGGCAGCTATCCAAACTCTCTTCTCCTTTCACCAGTCAGCCCGCCAGATGTTGTGTCCATCATTCACTCTCTAAAAACCAAGCCAGGGAACACCAGTGAAATTCCGTCCATTGTATACAAGAGCGCCTCCCATGTCCTTGCGCCACCCATAGCTCTACTGTTCAACAAATCTATATAGTGTCACACCTTCCCTGATATCCTTAAAAAACAAGAGTTACGCCAGTCCATAAAGGAGGCAATCCGGGGAACATAAACATTATAGACCAATATCAAATCTACCCATTCTATAAAAAATATTTGAAAAAATTATCTACAAACAGCTATATTCCTATCTCGTAAAATTCGACATACTCAGCCCCTGCCAGTTTGACTTCCGGTCCCAAAAGAGCACCAATGATGCAATCATTAGTCTCCTTGACAAAAATGAGTTTCCGGTTGGACTCTTCATTGACCTAAGAGAAGCCTTTGATACTGTTAATCACAACTACCTTTTACTTAAACACCAGCATTATGGAATCCGAGGCCTTGCCCTGGACTATATCCGATCCTATCTTAGTGACAGACACCAATGTGTAACCATCAATGATACAACCTCTTACACTCTACCAGTAACCGTTGGAGTGCCACAGGACAGCATCTTAGGACCTCTTCTATTTCTTATGTATATCAATGATCTTCCCAATGTCACTTAATATTCTTAAACCTATATTGTTTGCTGATGATACTACCCTCATCTATTCAGACCAACCCACATACACTAAATAATATTGTGAATAATGAATTAAAAAAGTCCACTTATGGATGTCAACTAATAAACTAACACTAAACATAGAAAATATCTACTAAATCTTATTTGGAAGCAATTCATCGAATGCAGTTCAGCTACAGACAGACAACATTAACATCAGTAATAAAAATGATGGAAAGTTTCTTGGCCTATTCCTAGACAAGAGACTCAACCTCAGCACCCACATTCAACACATATCTAAGAAAGTTTCTCAAACAGTTGGAATACTCTCCAAAATCAGATATTGTGTTCCTAACTCTGCTCTCCACTCACTATATTATGCACTAATCTATCCATATCTTAATTATAGTATCTGTACATGGGGATCTACCACTGCAAACCACCTTAAGCCTATCATCACCCAGGAAAAATCTGCTATTAGAATAATAACAAACTCTGCTTTCAGACAACACTCAGCTCCCTTGTTTATATCCCTTAACTTTCTAAATAATAACTCCCTCCACACATTCTCTTGTGTCAATTACATTTACAAAACCCTGTTCTTAAATGCAAACCATTCTCTGAAAGTCTCCCTAGACAGATGTAATAGGACCCATTATCACCACACCAGAAATAAATATCTCTTTGATATCCCCAGGGTCAAACTAATCTATGTAAACACTCTATGCAAATTAAGGGACCTAGTCTATGGAACTCACTCCCTAGTGAATTGAAAAGCTGTCAAACTTTTGCCTCATTTAAAAACAAAACCAAAAAGCACCTAATTTCGTCTTCGTAGTTTCCTACACTGAGCTTTAAATTTGCTCTGTATCTAGTGTTACCCAATCTTTGTGTACTTAATCCAAACACTTTATCATTGTGTTCATTGCTGTCTTCTTTTATGTGCTAGCCATATGCTGTATTGTGCCTGCTAAGTTTTGTTAAACTACTATTCAAGCTGTCATTGCAATCATTCTGAGCTACCTATTGCTTTAATATACCTACAATTTTCCTCTCATCTTTATTTTTTTCATGCTATGTAACTGTTATCATTTTTATAAATTTTGCAAGTATTTACCTACTTATAAGTTTCTTAGATTAAGGACCTGCCCGAAACGCTGCGCGTACTAGTGGCTTTACAAGAATGTTATTACTATGCTATGTATCCTCACAATCCCATTGTACCTTCTTGTATATATATAAATAAATAATAAATAAATAATTAATAAATATAAAATAAATAAATAAATAAATAAATAAATAAATAAATAAATAAATATAATATAAAAATAAATATAATCATGTAATAAATTCATCCAC